>JAUBWS010061244.1:0-15490 GCA_032270445.1 Darlingtonia californica | reverse complement strand
AAGAAGAATTTGTGATATTTTTTCGAGCAGAAAACGAAACGAGAAAAACGCCAAACGAGATTCCGTCCATCGCAACACATAGATATAACTATAAAAAACTGTTAACATCATACAATGAAACAGTCGACAAAAAAGATAGCAACCTGAATACCTGGCTCTTATGATTTTGTTTAGCAGAAAAATTTCCTTCCCACTATTAAAAAAGCAAAACGACTCGTGATAGCAAGGAATAATCGGCAAGCTTGCGATATATGAAGTTCTGAAATCTTCGGTTTATTGTCATATATATCATAGAATTGACGCTACGTTAAAGTCTATACACATACGGTTATTTGACGTACAAAACTGCAATAAAAACGCGTCAAAAGACTACTATTTGCTTACAAAACGCCGAAAGCTCCATTGCCATTGCATGACACGCTATACGGCTACCATGTGGACACTGTACATAGGCCCAATTTTGATTTTCATGGTTCTCGCAGTTTTTGTGGTTGCAAAGGCGTCATACGCCATCACATTATTAAACACCCTTCCATCCGTCCACGTGGATACTGGACTCGGCTCATACGAACGCCCAACTTTGGTTTTCGTTGTTTTTGTGGTTGCAAAGGCGTCATACGCCATCACATTATTGAACACCCTTCCACCTGTCCACGTGGATACTGGACTCAGCCCATACGAACGCCCAACTTTGGTTTTCATGGTTTTCGGGGTTTTCGTGGTTGCAAGGGCGCAACACGCCATATCCGCCAAGCCGTTAGTTATCCTGACAACGCTGTTGTTCAAAGATTCTTATATTTTCTCTAAATTACAGACCGAGATTGAGAGGGGACAGCCGTTTCAAGGCACTTGATTGGGTATTAAGTTTTAAAGTCCTAATTTTTTCTTTTATTTTATGAAGCACGCAGAGACCACCTGGTACTTGAGAAACTGCGTGATTTTTCTCTCGTGCTCATGCATGTATATAATGCAATGTTTTTCTTTTGTTGTTATTGGCTTCCATTTCTGGATATATTTTTTATAAATCGTACAATGGCCAGCGGGTCATTTCATTTACATAGCTTTGTCCGACAAACTTTCTTATTAGTATTTAAAAGTTTAACTACAAAATTTTTGTAGCCTTTTTAATTGTACATTCTTGCTATTTATTCCCTTGCTTTAAAAAATCAAAAACAACAAATAAAGAAAAACAAAAATATTCCTTGTATTTCACTTACCAGCGTCATTTCGCTTATTTGCCTTTGAAAATGTTCACTAAATACGCTTCTCAGTATTTGGTCTCTGTTAATTAAGTATTAAATGATGAATCTATTGAAATTAGTTTTCAGTTTAGTTCTAAGCCATCGGATAAGATTGGATATTAAGGTTAGATATACGCAAAATTTAGCAAACCAGTTCTGCTAATCCGTATTGGCAATATATTTAAGAATATTAAGTTGTGTATTGAAAATGCATTGCGCTCTTGCAGCCATTAAAACCAAAGCAGCAAATTTCTAGACTGTCAAGCGTTTTTTATTGTATAAAATGTAATGGTTGTAAGGGTGTAATGCCCTCATACAAACCGCAAAAACCTTCCTATTGCTATGCTCAGTGTCTACGTCCATGGGTGGAAAGATGTAAAATAATTTGATAACGTTGTAAAGGCACGTAACGCCCTTGGAACCATGAAAACTAATGGGCATGGGCTAAGTTCAGTGTCCACGTGGACGGTTAGAAGGGTGTTCTCAATAATGTGGTGGCGTATGACGCCCTTGCAACCACGAAAAGCGCAAAAACCATGAAAACCAAAGTTGGGCCTTTGTATGGGCTATGTCCAGTGTCCACGTGGATGGGTGGAAGGGTGTTTAATAGTGTGAGGGCGTATGCCGCCTTGCAACCACGAAAAGCGCAAAAACCATGAAAACCAAAGTTGGGCCTTTGTATGGGCTATGTCCAGTGTCCACATGGTAGCCGTACATCGTGTCATGCAATGGAAATGGAGCGTCCGGCGTTTTGTAATCAAATAGTGCTATACACACTTTGTTTCTGTGTCTATCCTTTACCTTTCTAAGGTCAAAAATTTGATAAAGTATTGCTTAAAAACGGTCTGGTCTCTGAATTTATCACGAATCTTTAATGGGACATTTGTTTCTACGTCATAATATCTGCCTGAAGATCTTTCTGCCGAAATTGGCAAAAAGTGCGTAAAACATCTCAGCCAAAATCTTTGGTTTTGATTTAAGTAACCAAATCACCTAAGGGTATGTACAGCGCTGTATGTGTCACGTACAGGGTGAGTCAAAACAATCTAAACATTTTTGAAAATTAATTTTGCCATATTGTTTTTATCAAATTATCTAAAAAAAATTTAAAATTTACTCGCGATTATCTTTTACGACATCCTTGAGACAATCCAAATTTATACAAGACAAGCTAAATTTATTACCTGAATTTCAACGTGTTTCTTTTTCATTATTTTTTAATTTGTGGTTTTAGTTGAAATAATTCTACAATGTTAAAAAGGAGATAATTGATGTCCTATTTTTCACCGTTTGTTACAAAAAATGAAAATCGATTTTACACTAAAATTGAATTGAATTGAACGGATTTAAACATTCATGTCAAGGAAACCAAAAAGAAAAAAGAGAAAATTTATCAAAAAATTGATACTAAAACAGAAATGAAACAATTACGAAAATAATTAAAAATGTGTTTGGAATGTTTTGTCAAGATTTTACAGAAAATTCTTAAAATTCCATTCCATAACGTTATGTACAAAACATATGGTTGAGCGAAGAGCTCGTATAAGATTAGTGAAAATACCGATCAAAAAGCAAACAATGTATATTCGTGCGACATCTATTATGGTATGATTATACAGGGTGCATCAAAAAATAGTATATATTGTTTTATAAAATAACCAAAAGGGTAAATGTTTCAGTTTCGGTAGGAACCAATAAAAAGCTATTTTAAAGAGTAAAAAAGGATTGAAGTTAATTACCGACTTGTTAATTTTGTTAAAGTCACGAAGGTAAGATTTTAAAAAGTTGAGATAGCTGTGAATGGAAAATATCACAAATTGCAATAAAAAAGTTTATTAAACAGACGAAGTGAAATTAACTGAAGTTTTTACATTTAGTTAAGTTAACACCAAGTCAATAGCACAAGTAATGCGAAGAAAAAAATCTCAAGAAGCGATAGAACTCTTTCAAAAATGTAAGAAAAACTACCTAAACTGGATGCTTTTAAGAACAGATAAAGTACATAATTTAAATACAAGTAAGAAAATTATCATCAACAACTTGGAAATATGCCTAGGTGTTTATAAACTTTAAAAGCCTAAATTTTAGAGGCTTAAACTTTTTTAGAGGCCTATGAAAATTTTAGAGTCATCGCTATGGTTCTGACTGTTCTCCATTTAAATCTCCGTCTTTTAAAATCACATCTTCATGACTTTACTTCAGCTTTGCGACTTAACAAATCAGTAATTAATTTTAATTCTTTTTACTGTTTATAGTTTTATAATGCTACCAAAACTGGAAGATTTAAACTTTTGGATATTTTATAAAACAATTTTAATTTGCACTATACTTTTTTGATACACCCTGTAATTATTATCAGGTCGTTAACCTACAGCAGTAGTTGTGTGAAAGCAAAAAAATTCCTGGTCAATACAAGGTATGAATTCTTATTGGTGGGACAATGCACACATCACTATTTCATAAACGTTATTAATTTGTGTACATTTTATACAATTTTATACCACGCCGGACAGACACCTTTTTTCGCATTTCCTCTGCAAGAATGGCCAAATACATATCTTCGAATGTATGAAATAAAAACTAAATTATCTTTATTATTATCATTATTGTTATTAAATGACGATATCACTGCAAATACTCATAGAAACTTGAAAATTAAAAAACCGAAATCTAAGTGAGGCTTTTAGCTACATGATGGAAAAAAGAATTAAATAATAGATTAAATTCCAATTAAAATTAGATTTTTCTTTGAAAATTGTTTAAATATTACAATACTATATATCAGTCGATAGGAAATTTAATGCAGAACATAAATATCTTCATAAGACATACTGAATATGAGTATTATCTTCAAAATAGCACAGAATTGTCCAGAAGGTGACTTTTGCGATGTTTCGCTATTATGACGTCATTATTACGTCACTCGTGATCACGTGACTCAATTTTTATGAAACTTTGCACAATTGTTTCTTAAACCATGATTCATCAGTGTGCAAAGTTTCATTTGAAAATGAGAAACATTAGAAAAGGCTGAATGGGGTTATACAAGTTTATGTTATGAGCTTTTGAATGAATGAATAATCTCTAATTGCCCTTACTGAAGACATTCGCTGAGCTCTTGACTCAGGTAAATTCTCCTGTAGTATTTTTATAGACTTGCAGAAGGCCTTTGACACTGTGGACCACAATGTTCTCCTGCGGAAACTTGAGCTATACGGTATCAGGGGGATGGATAGCTAATAATATTATTTGGTTTCGGTCTTATTTAACTAATAGAACTCAACTTGTCTCCTAAAAAAACTCAACTTCTTCTCATGCCAAAATTCAAACTCCAAGTATCCGTTTTGTGACCACTTTTATTTATTATTATTATCATTATTATTGTTATTATTGTTATTATTGTCAAATTTTTATACAGGATAAAATTCTCAGTCGTATTTTGTCCATTTTATTTCTCCTCTATATTAATGACCTCGTTAATCCAATCAAACATGGAAAAGCATCTCTATTTGCTTATGATACTAGCATAATTTACTCTGAGAAATCCTTACTAGTAAATTTTGAAATTTGCATAAACTATGATCTTTCTAATCTTTTTACTTGGCTATGTGCAAACAATATTTCTCTTAATATCTCCAAAACCGAAGTCTTGATTCTTAGAAAATCTTACAAGGCTTTACTGTACAATGAATCTTCTCATTAACAATGTACATTTGAAAATTAGTGAATCTATCAAATACCTTGGTATTTATTTGGAACATGTTCTTGATTGGAATATTCACTTTAACTCGTTGAGTAAAAGTCTCTCTGAAGTAAACGGCATTATCTCTAAACTTTGTCATTTTGCTCCTAGATCAGTACTTCAAATTTACTACGCGCTTTTCTTCTCTAGGCTAAACTATGCATGTCTTATATGGGGTCAAAATTCCAACATCTACTTCATAGAATCTGGGATTTCTTAAACTTCCTGACCTTATTGAACTCAACAGCATACGCTTGATTCACAAAATACTTACTGAAAACTGTCCATCTAGAATAATTTCCATCTTCTCTTTATCCTTCTAAAACCATGATCATGAAACTAGAGGAAACGAGAACCACCTACTACTTAAACCAAGTTTCCGAACTTTCAAATATGGCATTTTTTCAACCAGCTATCAGGCAATTACTCATTGGAATGAACTTTAGGTGCATTTCAAGCACCAAAATCTCCTTATACTTAAACTGAATTTACTCAAACATAAATTCCAGAAATTAATTTTGGATCAATAAATACCTAGCTTACCACATTGTGAGTACCACCCTTTTCGAATGCATGTTTTTACTTGTTTTTGTAGTCTCAGTCATATTCCTTATGCTTCGATCAACACTCTGATAGCCTCTCCTAGAATAGTTTTTACTAAATGAGAGGCCTCCATCCTTCCAGCTATACTTTATACATGAACATATGATAGGACCAATTACCTGTAATATGTTATAATAGTTTGATCGGTAATAAATAATATCATTACTACTAACACTACTAGCTTTTTAAGGTTTGCTGAATTTACAGTAAAATGGGTTACAGTTCTCACCTTGGGTTCAAACGGGCCTGCTAGCCCCCTCCCCCAGTACAGGTAGGACTAACCTCATCTGATCAAATCTAGTCTCAAATTCTATTGTCAAGGCTCTGTCCCAAATTCATACTCACACGTAAATATCAGTCTAAAAATGCGCATAGACATTATGGTTAAAATCAACTTTTATAATTATTTTGCAAATTTCTGAATTTATTCAATTCAGTTTCAAGTTTTAGATATAGTCTATTATTTTCATCAAAGAATTTCTAATGTAAATGTAGATTTCCTTTTTGATGAATGACTTTTAAAATATTTTCATTATACAAAATTGATCAACCATCAGATATATATGTTAGTCATTTATATTTTGGGACTTCCATATTCTTATTGGCAGAGAGCTTTTTTTAAAAGTCCGGAACACGTTTTAAAGAGACGTTTTTTTCTGGCCTCCATAGCACTCCTTTTGGCGTTTCATCTGGAGATCAGTAAGAGACGTGTCTTAAACTTTACTGGGTATGACATCACAAAAATGGCTGTTTTAGCAACGGCTTTTCGAAAATTAAACAATTTTACAAATTGGCAAAACCCATTCCTTCTTTTCTTTTTCCTTACTCAAGTTTTGAACTCTGAATGAACTTATAAAGATGAGTGGAAGTGGTATGCGACATGCAATTTATGTTTTTACACTTTTCTGGCCAAGCCGTAAAAAGTCGCTTGAGTCACCACCGAAGGTTTAATTGTATGGGGTTTGAACCGGGAACCTTGCGATTCACACGTGTGCCCTTTAACCATTCCATTACGGGAATGTAGTTAGCTTAAAAATCAAAAACGAAACCTTAAGATAGTTATCATTTGATTTCTGATACATCGGACACAATTTTTTTACTTAATCATTTGACAATATTATTACATAGGGTGACATTCATTAGCAATTTTATATCCTGTTTCCAGTTTTTTCACCAACTTTTTATTTGATGCAAGAAATTTATTCAACAAAGAAGTAAACTTACCTTTTCCATACAACCAAATGTAGCATATTGGCAATTAACGATGACGAACTCACACCGAGTATTCAAATGTTCTTCAATCTATAATAGTGATAAAACAAATTCATAAACAAAATCCTTTGGCGTCCTTTCAAAACCATAAAAAATCAAAGATTTTAATCCGATGGCGGAATGTTATCTACTGAAGAATTGAGTTACTTTTTAGAGTTCTTCTTTCATCTTTCATGAAATCTTAGCGCGCCGGTATGTTTATTAGGGCTCAAGGTTTGTTAAACTTGCATGTTTTGAGTAGGGATTTCAAATAAGTATTTTTCACGTTGAACAAGGATGAGAGTAAAGTTCATTTACAGCAAAAGAAAACATTTACAAACTTAATTATTTAATGACCCAGGGATCAGTATTTAGATAAGGAATGGAAATTTATTGGGAATGTATTATATGCAGTATGAAGAATAAAATTCATTAAATTTTTCAATACAATTCCTTTATTCCTCAAAACCTCAAAAAATTTTAAAAATTAAATTTAAATTCCATTATTACCTGATTCTTTGGAACAATCGAACCACATTCATCGTGAGGACAAACGGCTGGGAATTTTGCGCATGAAGAATAATGCTTCTGAAAAATGATAGAAATCGAATAATGCTTGACTGTTTTTCTTTCTCAAAAGTTCAAAAGGACTTATCCTCTTCAAAAAGAGTAATTTTGCAATTGTTAAAGGTAGGATGATATCTGAATGAAACAATTCGAAAAGTAATGTCATTTGAATAATCTTTCGCAATTCTGGAATTATCGACATGGATACATTCGTAATAAAATCAACAAAAATAAATTGTTCGATAACACTTACATCAAGTTCAATAACTTTTAACTCAACGTTGCAATGTTCGCATTCTACAATACGAAATTTACAATCCAACACATGCTCTTGCAAATTTCTTCTTTCACAAGAAAATACACATCCTTCATTTTGGCAATTAACAATTTTGTACCCGCATTCTCTGTCATGTTTCTGTAAACAAAAGATGAATTATCATTAGAAAATCCTTGTGATTCAAAATGCACGGAATACCCTACCCTGTACCAGAGGAAGTGACAATTTTCTATTTTGCCGCGGGAGGGACCATGAAAGTCTAGTCAGTACAGAAGCATTCAACGAGCCCAAAATACAAAATATGTGTTATTTTTTTCCAGGAGGCCACTTTGACAAAAAGTCTAGCCAAAGCCAAATGGTCTCAGAACACCTCGAAAAATCTAGAAAACTAACATTTTTCTTCAAAAAAATAATAATCTAGAGAAGCCCAAAACACAAAATATCTGGGTTTTTATTATCCAGGAAATCCAAAAGAACATTCTAACAGGTATCAAAGCGTCTCAGAACATGTTTTATTTTCCAGAAAACTAAAATCTTATACCCAATGTAGAAATATACAGGTGCCTAAGACACAGAATTCCGCCAAAAACAATCCAGCAGGCAAGAAATGGTCTCAAAACACTCCCAAAGTTTCCAGGAAGCCGAAATTTTCGGACGAACACATCCAATTTTTTAGCAAAGTAATTTTTGAAATATTCTCCAAACACATGTAAATATTTAGGAAAACATGTCTCCTGAACAGATATTTTTAAAAAACGCTTTGTTGGCTAATAAGGTAATAAGGTTTCTTGGGGGCTTGTCGGCGTATTTAATGTGTGGATTGAAATTGAAAAAAGCAAAAAAAGTAACCCGTCTCCAAGCGAATGACCCTGGCCTTTAATAGAGAATTTAAAATTCAAACTAAAAATGCAAAATTATCACTTGCTCCGAGTAAACTCTACTCTATAACAGATAAAATATGTGTTTACTTTAAGCACTTTGTTTAGCATTAACGAAAAATAACAAAAATGAACATACTTCGAAGTAAGAAGCAAGACTTCCTTTCCATGGACAACCAGGCTTGTTTTGTTGGCAATACACATCTGATCCAGTCACCAAACGATTTACGAAAGCGTTTGGAACAACCTATTTCAAGTTGGATAATAGAAATAATCGTTTCATCATTTTCATTGTTGATAGCCATTGAGAATATTAAGGATGTGTACACTCTTGTGCAGTAAATCCCAATAAATCCAATAAATCTTAAACAAATCCATTAAATCTCAAAATTGTCTTTAAGTCCTAAAAATCCCATTAACCTTTAACAAATGCAATGAATCCCGAAAATATTCAGTATACCCCTTTAAAAACTCACATACGGAATTTAACATTTACCTCGTTGACTATTTCTTGACAAAACGGACAAGGGAATTGAGCATTTCTACAAAACAAAACCAGAAAATTAAACATTTATGATACAACTTACAATGCATAACTGAATGAAACAACTGGACTATAGCAGTCGCTAAACCTACGGAACTTATTAAAATTTTGCTTTGAAGGTTTTCACATCCTCGTTTCAAAAAATAAAGAAAGTTCACATAAAATAAAGTACAACTTTCACTTTACTCACCTAACATCAACTTGTTTTGTCAATCGTTGCAAGCAGGACTTGCAAAATAAATGAGAACATGGTGTCCCCATAGCTTCTCTTAACAAAAGAAGACATATTGAACAAGATATATCTTTATCTTCAGTCACCAACTTCAAATCATAACCTCCAACGATATCGTCACCTTGAAAGAAATCTTTTGAACAAGCCATTTTTCGATTAAAGTTTATCTGAAAAATATAAATTACTTGCATAAGTAAAATGTAAAGTTAACCAAACAGAACACTCTTAATAGAATGAGACAACATCAATGACAAGGTCTGCCAGAACCTTAAGGCAGATGGGTCATTCTAGTGAATATTGCCCGGTTGTCCCATACGCCATGTTTTTGAAAAATGGCTATAATTTTAATATAAGGTATAAATGGGAATTTATGTTTGGTACAGATTAACTTAGCATTTTCTACCCCATGTATATTAAATCAAGAACATTTGGCAAAGTTTTACCATATGTTCAATTATTTGCCAGTAAAAAAAGTCGTTCCAAATGAATTAATGGTTAAGATATTGGCAACTTAAATACTTAGTAAATACTAAGATAAAATAGGGTTGATGAAGAAACATTGGGAAGGATATAACTTGAAAATGAATGATCGTTGCGTGATTGTGTGAAAATGATACTTTTGGCGTAATGGAGTGATTTCATGTTCTCGCGATTCGTGGTGATATTAGGTTAATGGTTAAGATTTTGGCAACTTAATAGAGCCACTGTGCTGACGGAAGATGCTTAATAAGAAACCTAAGTGGCATTGTTTTGACAAAATTAGGGTTGAAAGAAATATTGGTAAAGGATATAAATAAATTATTGAAGATAAATTAGCATTTGCATGATTTCAGGTTATAAAAAAACACAACTCAGCGTTTAGAGTGTCTATCTTAGAGTGAGTGAGTGAGTGCGATTACTATTACCAATTATGTTTCATCACAAAATCTCATTAAAGAATGCAAATAAGTGACAAATGATGAACGGAATATCCGAGCAGTAATTCATAACCGAATATATAAATGATAAATTTTCTCGGGAAATCAGACAATTTGTCTCTCTCTGTACACACTTCCACGTTCCTAGGAGACTTAACAAAGTCCTTTTTTCAAACACTTGGGTAAAAAAGTCAAATAAAATCGATGAATTTTTGGATATAATACGCGTCGATGAGACAAGTTGACGATTATTTTCAATTTATTTATTTACAAAAATCCCTTTTACTTTCGATTTTATTGGATTTTTTTACCCAAGATAGTCTCTTAAGCACTCCATGAACCGGCATCAATGAGGGTCCTGCAAACGCCGTGTAGAATTCACAGTAATTCGTGGTAATAGTAATTTCAGTATGAAAAGTCTTTGGAGGAGATTTCAACTTGGCATTCTTGTTTAGATGTCTTGGTCATGGCTCTATAGAAGACAAGTAAATTTCCCATAACAAACTACGAGCAGTAATTCATAACAGATGGTCGTTTCAACAGTCACTGGTAGTTGTTTCAAATCAATACACACAGATCTACAAAGATTCCAATCAATGTATTTAGTGCACACACAAAACTTATTAAAATATCTGATTCACTCGCATACCATAAAAAACAATCGACTGTCTTTTATCTCTCATGTATTCATTGCTGTAAAAAAACAGCTAAAGCTTTTAATCACATGATTAAGTGATGATCTACTTAGTTCAACTTGTCTGTCACGTGATCATAAAAAGAAAATCCAATGCCAGCTACTGTAAACAAATCAAAGAGAGATCTCAGATATATATGATATACCTTTCAGGAAAAATAAATACAACCTTTTAATCGAAACAATATCAACTTTCAACGAGAAGTGTATAAACAGATTTGTGTCAATATACACGGTTCCAAACAAAATAAAATATTTGTAAGAGTATGAAAACAATCTTTAAACAACAGAATTTTATAATTTTTCCAAGGTCATTTCAGGACTTTTTCAGGATCAAATTAAATTTACAAGACATTCTAGATATTTCCAGAACAGTAGGTACCATTTTAACTCTACGTTAGAAAAATTTATTCTAACCTGAAACATATCTCTCACTTTATTCTCATAACGCTGATTTTAGTAAAGGGAAACAGAGAACCAGGAACCATTTAATATCAACTGTCGAACTAAAATCGAATTAATATAAATTTCACGCTGTTGTACCAACAAATCAAGTAACAGCATGGAATTCTGCGCTGGACTCCCTAGATTCGCCGGAATTCCCTGGACTCATATCAAGATAGGAATTCCGCGCTAGTTGTCCCCGGACTCTTTTCGCCGTTAATTGTTACTTTTAAAAATCGGTATAACGGCAGAAAGTTTAGCCAGATTTCCTGGTTAGTTACTTTCCTAAAGATTTTCTAAGAGCGACAAAATTAAAGTCTGTTTTTTAATTCATTGCACTAATTTGCCAATCTAATCTTTCAAAAAAATTCAAAGTATTTGAAATTACAAAAGATTTATATAATCAAAAATCCCAATATTTAACGTGTTTTAGTGAAAAGTTTATTTTTTCCTCCTTTAGTTTTTCTTTCTGCCAAATAAAATGTTTGGAAATTGTTCCACTTTTAAAAGTCTTTCCAACAATACCAATTTATTTTATTTTAATGAAATATTGATGAAGTTATATTAGTTTGAACAATTAGTGCAATTAATTAAAAATCAGATTATAATTATTATTCTCATGCTTGAATATAAACGAGCAATTTTTCGAAAGGTGGGGGGACAAAGTGGGCAAAATCGCAAAATCGTGAAAAAACCCATGTGGAGAAGGTGTTTTCTCTAAAAACGATGCGTGTCGTTAAAAAGAAAAACACTCCTCCACATAGAGATCTTACTAACTTTTCCCACTGAGAAGGGGTAAGAAGGATCCACATTCAAGTGAGCAAAGAAGAAGATCATTTACTGATAAATAGATTTAGTCTTCATAAACAAATAGCTCCTTGAATTATTACTTGCATTTAAAACAAAACTTTCATTCAAATTGAAAATATTACACATATGGGATTCACCATTAATGATATTTAGTTTGAAAAATTAATGTAATCAATTAAAAATCAGATTAGAAGTATTATTTTCATGCTTGAATATAAACGAGTAATTTTTCGGAAGATGGGGAAACATAGTGGGCAAAATCGGTACATTGGTAAAAAAAACCATGTGGAGAAGTATTTTCTATTAAAACGATGCACGCCGTTAAAAATAAAAACACTCCTCCATATAGAGTCTTACTGATTTTTCCCGCTAAGAAGGGGTAAGAAGGATTCACGAAAGAAGGTCATTAGCGACCAAAGATGTTGAACTATCACTAGCATTTAAAACAAAAAAACTTTCATACAAAACTGAATGTATTACACCATGAAAGTATGTACCAATAATTAAATTTTCCAATACCATTCCGTTATTCATTTAACCCTATTCCGGTTAAGCGTTTATGATGGACGTTAAACAGTTAGATGGGGGGGGGGGTAAACTTACCCCCTAGGCTTTTTTTTGATTGAGTAGAATCATTAAACTATTTTTTGATACAGAATATCCTTATTATGTCTAGTTTTAAAAATTCGATCTACCATTTCTACCATCATGATGACGTCACATTTATGACGTAATGTTGACAAAATTTAAAAAAGAATGTACGTTTGTTTAAGTTGGAAAAAATACTATGTAATGTCATAATTGCAAAGGACCAATATTATTTCAAAAAATAGAAATGAATCCCTATGGCTCATGTCTCTTTTTCCGCCATTTTGATGACGTCATACAAAATGCGTCACTCACTGATGACAAAACTGTCATAATTATTGACCTAGTTAAGATAAATTACTGAAATTTTCAGAAAACATGTAAAACTAATTTTATTCACTGAAAAATTCAGCCAAGATCATACATTGTCCAAATTAAAAAAAAATCAAATTCTCTCCCTTAACCGGAATAGGGTTAAAGAAACAGCTATTTCAAGGAAACACGTGGATTTGAAAATAAAATGGAAATAATCAAGAAGTCAAAAACAAATTATTAGTGATTCACCATCATCGAAACAAAATTTTGTTTTCTCTTAGAATCAAAATTGACTAGCAAAAAGATCTTCTCCTTTTCTAACGAATACTTGAAAACACTGTTTTCCGAGGTCAAGAAAAAAGCCTGACAAAAACTCCAAACAACGTCTATGGAGGAGTGTGAAATATATTGAAAAAAAAACTTCCCCATAGGCGTTTTTTTTCCTGATTTTATCTGTTTGACCCTTAGAATATGGAGGATGTACATGCAAGTGCAGAATTGACCAAAATACTGCTATGTCTTTGATGGCCTATAACTTCTGAATGCTTAATAATTACCCTAATTAATCTAATTATATTTCTAAAAACTATTAGATGAGCTTTCTTCTCACATCAAATCTAATTAATTTTCTCGCTTTCCAGTGTCCAAAAATTTGAGTTCAAATTTTGGGAAATGATAAAAAAATTGATCCTTTGACCATTTTCAAAAAGTTGAGCTTAAATATACAGAAATGGGATGCAATATATGAAGGTTACAATTCTTATATATAAAAGCTTTTCAACCAAAACATTTGTACATTGTTAATGCTAAGTGGGGTTTTTCAAGCTTTAAACTGGTTTGTTTATATAAAATGCATAATCTGTCAAAACAACTGAAATAAGCAGCAATTAACCAATGTAGCTACCCATTCAACCAATCCAACAAATCATTTTAGAAACATTTTACTCACTGTTTCATTTTGTTTATCAAATTTGCAGTTTTGTAATAAGATATTTTACGCAACATTTTTTATGTCAATAGCAAAACCAAAAGTACGTCATACAAACTAAGAGAAAGACAAAGGGTCATTAATAACATGTTATTTCTTGTCAAGCTTATAAATAACTATTACAAGAATCAATCTTTTCTCCTCGCCTCCCAATGGGAAAAATTAGAAAAACCCTATGTGGAGGAGCATTTTTCTTTTTTAGCCGACACACAGACTGCGTGCCGTTTAAAAAGAAAACACTCCTCCACATGGGTTTTTTCACGATTTTGCCCACTGGGCTGTGTGGTATACCACTGCATCCTACACTCTATGTTTTAGGATATTTTTAATTGCACATTTAATAAGTTTTCTGAAATTTTTGTGCAACATGCAGTATCTTTGGTATTTTCATAAACACAAAATATTAAATTTCAAACAATGTGATCTTTGCAAAGTTCATCCAGAGACTTACAAAATTCTATTCAACTTTTTCAGTCATTGGACATTCGGTGTAACTTCCAATAAGAACATCAAAATTAACTTGATTACTGACATTGCTGACATTATTGATCACACAAATCAAAATCAAAATATCTTTGAAATTGTTGAATCCAAATCAATTTTAATTACTTTTCCCACCTGTTAATTTAAATTTAAAGCCAATGGCCAGTATCTACCTAGACTACTTATAATTTATTTATTTTTTTATATCTTTTGTATACATAAAGTAATGGCAAATAGATATTTACAGGATGCCATTAACAGAAAAAAACTTTAAAATTTTTTGAAATTTTGTTATTTCTCGCCAAATCTGATAAAGTCAATTTCTGAGTCACTGTATCTAATTTTATGTAAAGTTAATCCAAGGTGCAAGGGTACCGAAGCTTCTAGTTCCTAGCTCACTACCTAGGGGCCCAGGACCGTAAAAATAATTTAATTTCCATGGTAAATATGCAAGCCACATACACTGGTTCATAAAATTGTGATACTTTCAGAAAATGTTTCATTTTACACAAAGAAGAATGAAATCAAGTTACTCAAAATATTTACGAGTTGCAATTAAGTAAATTGCATAAATAGTAAAAATGGCATGTATTTTGTAATGCATAAATCAGTCGACTTAATGTGGGAATTTCTTCTTAACTTCTTACCTCAAAAATCTCGTGTTGTGTAAAGAGCTTCAGTGAGTAATTTGTTTAAAATTTCTCCTAGCTATTTTTGGTTGATTTTCCTTAACTGACATGTGATAAGACTGTTGATTTTTCTTTCTTTGGTAGAAAATTTTGCTGTGGAATATTGACTCCCACTTGACATCCTCATCACACCATAGTCATTATAAAAGATATTGTTCAAGCTTTATTGTCAAATTTTTCTTTGAATTTAACAATAGACGTTTTTTGTTTTGCTCACTTTTTGATCA
>JAUBWS010061233.1:0-10260 GCA_032270445.1 Darlingtonia californica | reverse complement strand
TCTATATACGAGTTTCCGACACGGATAATTTATGCAAATCAATAGGAATTTGAAAAGATTGAACGCTACATAATTTTATATTTTTCTATATACGAGTTTCCGACACGGATAATTTATGCAAATCAATAGGAATTTGAAAAGATTGAACGCTACATAATTTTTGTTTAGAAAGTAGAACATGTTCATAGAATTTCAAAATTTTAAAGGCGTTAGCTGTTTTTTGCGTACTCAAAATCCGAAAATATACAACGTTAAAATTATACTCCTTCTACAGAACCTTTTATTTTTCACGCAGACGTGTTGATATACAAGTATATTTACTTAAATATAAACTATATACCATGTTTTGATAGTACTATTTAAATCCCCTTCGTTAAAAGAAATTTTAAGACCTATTCACTTAAATACAAAATACTATAAAGAAAAAAGACAAATATGACTTGACTTGACCTTGAACTGCTTATATCACACTATCGAATGGTCAATCCGTTATATGAAAATAACTATAGCAAACAAACACAAACTTCCACAAACACTGCATGTACCGATAAATCCTGATGTTTCACCAGGTGAGATGAATTGACAAAGTGGGTCAGAAGCATCTAACGAGCCCAAAATACAAAATATCTGGTTTTTTTCCCAAAGAAGTTCTCTTTGACAAGGAATCTAGCCAAAGCCAAATGGTCTCAGAACACCTCGAAAAATCTAGGAAAATAGCATTTTTCTCCAAATAAGCGAAAATCCAGGAGCCCAAAGTAATAAATATCTGTTCTTTTTATCAAAGAAAGGTAAAAAAGAAAGTTTTCGATGCCATTTTCGGCCGAACACATCAAATTTTCCATCAACGTAGCCTTCAAAACATTCTCCGACCACATGTTAGTTTCTAGGAAAAACATGCCTTCCGCGAACAGATATTTTGCAAAAATGCCTCGTTGGCTGCTTTCGGTGGGTGAGTGTATTTCGCTTCTTGCAAATGCAAAAAAAATTCATAATAAGAATACAATAAAACTAAAGCTAAGATTAAATCGTGTTTATTTTAAGCCACCTTTCTGCCGTTATATTTCTCAGTTTGTGGTGATCTCATGTCACAGATGTGGATTCATGCATTTCGTTTCTGGCAAAAAAAAATTGATTTAAGATTAAAAATACTACAATGCAATGCAACTGATGTTTATTTAGTTGTCACTATTTTCATTTAGGTCCTTATATATTTCTCAAGTTTGTCACAGGTAAAGTTTTAGTCAAATTCTTCTTGCACCTTCTTCTATCATTCCCATTTGCTTTCTCCGAAAGTATTCTTTTGTGTTTTTGTCAGAATGAAATAATATGATACCCAATTTCTTTGCATACATAAATAGGAACAAGATCATGTTGTTCCCTGACAAGACCAAAACAAGAATTATCCCACCATTTTCTTCGTATTTTTGGAAAAATGCGATCAGAAACATTACACAGAGCGAAACAGTGACAGTAAATGATGCATACACAACACTCATAACTTCATTAACATGTCCTGGTAGGTTTCGACATCGGAAAGCTTGAATAAAGCATGCAAGTTGAAGAAGTAACATCAAACCTGACAGTGCTATGTTGTCATGTCCATTATTGCAGCATAAGAATTTCTCTCCATGCTCAATGTCGAGGCGTACAGCTATCCCGGGGTATTGTTGGCTCCACAATGCAAACACCAACGCACAAGCAGAAAGTAGATTCATGAAGATGGCAAAGGCTTGCATCAAAGTTGTTTCTAAAACTTCTGCTTTTGTAGATCTGGTTTTTGCTGAAAATGCTTTAAGTAGTTTGTTTGATTTTGTATATGTTATTGCAATGTTTAGGTTATAGAATAGGGAAATAGACAATGTTCTGACCATGAATATTTTAGATGTCGGAGTTGTAAAATATGATAAAGGTGCACTGCAAAAGAACATCAATATGGCAGTGAGGTGGACCAATGAAATTGTGAAATCGGATGTTCTCACAATTGGTGTTTCACGATATTTTATGAAAATGCACATCGTTAGCAAACACAAAACTTCACCAACACTGCAAATAACAAATGTGATGGTTCCTGACGTCTCATTCGGTTTATGGTGAATTGGCAGAAGTGCATTACTGACAGTTAAAGTTTTAAAACAGAGACCACTTTTTTGTTTTAGCATTTCCACCATGTCATTCAATGATGATGTAATACTAAAGTTGCCTTTTTTCAAATGAACAACAATTATGTCCTTCCATTGTTGATCGTTCAAATATTTTTCGACATCGCTGAAGCTATACCTGTCCATGTTGTAAAAATTCGAAAGTCTATTCATCCGTTTTGTTGATTTTACAAGAGAGCTATGTTTACTTACTGGAATACTCTCGACACTCATCAGGTTCAAAAGGATTTGCAACAAATCTTCAGGAATATGCGTAATTATTACAAGGATCATTGTACTTTATCAGCTTTGATTTCAAAATAATTGACTTTCATCTGCCACACATACGATTGGTTCACCAACCTTTCAACCCATTCTTTCTCCTCAGTAAATGCTGATTTATTTACAGCATAAAACTCGGGATCTAATAGTAAGTTTGTGACTGTCGAAACGAGTTTTTCAGAATAAAAACAAGCGTCAAAAGATTTGTATTTGTAAGTATATGGTAGGTACCAATAATAAGAATTATCAAAAGTCGTAGAAATTGTTAGATTCATAGCATATGCAAATTCTGTGAACTCATGTTGAGTATGATTTTCCCCACAAATACTATATATCCCAATAGCTTGAAGCTCCAAAGAAAACACGTTCAAAGTACAGCAAAGCAAAATAGTAGTTATGAAAAATCGTGTGTCCATTTTCTATAGATGACTTTGCAAACTGAAGTAGAATAAAATAAAAACGATCATTTATACATATTACAGACAGTTTTCCACGGGAAAATTTTTTAATTAAATAAGATTGCATTTGGATTTCAATGAAGCAGGTTGAAAAGGTGATAAGTAATAGTAATTGAAACTTCATCACAGTGCGAAGTTTTTGGTAGTAAGAAGATGTCAAGAGAAAGTAGTTCCAAAAATATCCAGGGGACGGAAGTTTCATGCAGTTGGTACCAGACATATTGTTGATACTGCGTGCAAATTTCCACATCAGAAAATCAATTTATACCCTAGATTATGGGTCTTTTTTCATTAGCTCTAAATTGCGATTTTATCATAAATCTGTTTTCACTATAGAAATAACCATATGTGACCGTTTTTACTTTAGCAAATGCGTTTTCATTATAGCAAATGACAATATGTGACCGTTTTAACTTTAGCAAAGACGTTTTCACTTTAGAAAATGAGCTTATGTGACTGTTTTCACTTCAGCAAAAGCGTTTTATTTTAACAAATGCGTTTTCATTTTAGCAAATGACCATATTTGACCGTTTTCACTTTAGCAAAATCGTTTTCACTTTAGAAAATGAGCTTATGTGACTGTTTTCACTTCAGCAAAAGCGTTTTATTTTACCAAATGCGTTTTCATTTTAGCAAATGACCATATTTTACCGTTTTCACCTTAGCTTAGGTATAGGAGCACATTGCGATAGTCGCAACTTGTCTAGTTTTAGGTCATGATTTGACAAATTATTGCCTAGTCTTTGAAGTATAACATCACTTTTCATCCACAATAGATGCAAAGTTATTTGTAAGCGTAGTGAAACTCATTTGAAAAAATAAACTCCTTGTAGATTGACAATACGGAATGGACGAGTATATCTCAAAACACTTTACACTATTTGATAACAGTTCCAAAACAGCGAAATATTTAACCTTTTAAGTGCCGGAAATTTTCAAGGTTTTGCACAAATCGGGACATTTTTGCCAGTGAACCGCTCCCTGGTGCATGGATCGCTGAGCTCCTAGGTCTCTACCCAGGGGTCCAGGAACGTAAAACTCATGACTGCTTTAGCATTGGCAATTAAAGGGTTAATTACGCGACTATTAACTTTTTAGCAAAACAAGAAAGAATAACAATAAATATATATTTTGTACAGTGTGTCCCATAAAAAACGCTTACTAAAATATTATTCATTATAGCGTCTGAATTAATTTTCTAATTAAAATAATTTTATATCAAACGAAAGAGTAGACTAAAGTATACCTAATGAAACTTAAAACGCATTAACATCTTCAAAAGTTATGCTGGATTTTATCTGAAACTTTATTGCACAATTTTTGGTGATCAATTAGCAACCTTCACAATGGCAATCAGGCAAAATTTAAAACCGATTGTAACAATTCATTCTGTTTTTTGCAATTTTTAAACGTTCTTTTGCAAAATTAATTTTATGGGAAGCCTATTGATTGAAATTTTATTTCACTTGGAATAAGGGAATAAGAAAATTGCAAAACATTTTAAGTGTAACTGTTATTGTAAGTGGAGGTGATAAGTAATCGTTAAAACATGAACTAAAATACATTCACATGAAATAGCTTATAACTTCCGAAATGTTTAAGATTTTAATGCGATTTTCCTTGGTAACTCTTTTTATTCTCTTCTGTGGTATAAAAATAGTAAATAGTATTTTGGGCAGCCTTTCACACACTGTAGTGCTCCCAATGTAATAATTACGGGCGGATACAGACTCTTGTAACTACCATGTGAAAATCCCGAACTTTTCCGATTTTCTGATTAAATTTCCCCGATTCTTTCTGAAATGTCTATAAATTTTTCCCGATTTTTGTAATTTTAGACTACTTAGCTGTGTGAAAACACAACTTTCACATAGTCTCTATCCGCCCCTGTGTAGTGCTCCCAATGAAATAACGAGGATCACTTTTTATCAAGTAGTATTTTAATGCGTATCATCATTTCAAAGGCTTTTAGGTGGATATTGTAAAATGGTGCAAAGTTTTTTGGATGCAGTGTATATTATGTATGTGCATAGTGTGTGCAATATCTGAAAGCGATATCATTACCTAAATTATGTATATCTTGAATCCCTTGAATACCCCTGCCCTAATCGTTATGGTATTTCGGCCAATAGTTTTGGACAAATAATGGTCCGAGTAATACTACGTCGGTTAGTAGGGAAAACAGTCATGTCGGTAATTCGTGCATCATGCGATTCGACAAACGTATATGATGAGTTAGATATTTAATTTCCTGATATTCTGATACATTTCCTTCTTGTCCGTCTTGCTTGCGGGTGAAGTAAATCCTCCATATAGTTTTTTTACCACCCTGTTCACAGTGGAGTGTGCGGTTAAGCCTAACATTATATAAATACAAGATATTGAAACAAATATACTAAAAGATCTATTAGTAAGTTAGGCGCGTTAAAAACTGTCAATGCGTCTAAAACCTTGGTGTAAATTTTCTGAAACCTCAATATTTGAAACCATTGCAACTGTAATTTAATTGAGGGGTTGAAATGCAACGGTTTTTCATATGAAAACTGTTTTTGTAACAATCACGAGGCTCAAAATTGTCAGAAAAAATAGAACACCCTAAAATCATCATAAGGGTCAGGTTACATGATCAAAATCATAGAAAGAATCGTTTTTTAGGCTCCCTTTTTATTACTTAGAGGTATTTTTGATAGATCAATTAAATTACGCACAGCAACTTACAAAATACTCAAAAAAAATTCGGAAAGATTTGAACCTTTTAGAGTGTGTCCTAAATAAATTTGGCCCCACAGTTTAACCATCTTTAAATTTTTATATATTTATTTATCAAACTTTTGCAATTTTTATACTATTTGGTAGGTTATTTCCAAAAACATATATTTTGCTCGCTATAAAAATCACTTGAACAATTTAAAGAAATCCAGTTTACTCTTAAAACTTTGGGTTAAATAATTTATATTATACATCATTGGAAAGGTTGTAAAAAATGCTATCGAATGGTATGAAAACTGCTATGATTAGATCAGGATGTGATAAGTTATAGTTGATTTAAAACAAGGACCTAATTTTTTTAGGACACACTGTACATAAAGTTTTCAATTCTGGAATGATTCTTTTTAAATTTTGAAGATACTTTTTCTGGAAAAATGAAGAATCGGGAAAAAATTTTCAATGTCATTTTGGAGGAAGTCATAGAAATAACAAAAGTTTAGGTATTTTTTTATGCAATTCTTATTCAATACATCGGTGTATCATCCTGACATCCTGTTGCTTCTGTGGTGTACGTTACAATGATTCAATGATCCTTTGATCTTGTTTGTTTTGGAAATTGCAATACTTAAAAGATACGAGTTTCGATGTGTCTGACTGGAAACTTTAAGAAATAATCAGCAATCACATTCTAAACCGCACAAAACCTGCAACAAAACTCTGTTAACGGATGCCATGCATACTCTAAATATTTTTGAGACAGTGCGGTATGAGTTTGGACACCATTAGCTCGAGCTAGTTTCTGATAAACGGAACTTATATTCCCAATTCAAGTTAGAGATAAAAACACACAGATGTTTATGCGAATCGCTGGCTATAGCCTACACTGTTGATCTTGACTTTAAATCAAAACCCATTAGCTTACGATTTGGGTGCAGTGAAATAGAGCTAAGTATTATCGGCGAAAAGATTTGTCAAAGAATAAGGAATTGCATTTTAAATGTCATTGATGTAAACTAAAAGTAAGGAACGAGCCTTAGGTCACTCCATACGGCGAGAATTTAAATGAAGATTTTATACCATGAAAGAAAAGATTTGAATGAAGAAAGGGCAACTTCGCGTATACCATAAAGATACAATTTCTAGAAAACAGAATTTCATAATCGATGGTATCAAATGCTTTTTGTAGATCTATTATAAACAAAGCAAACGTGGTGACCGGAGTCTAGGGCCTTTCTTATTTTTTTCGTGGCCTTGATTAAAGCAGACGATGTTGAATAGTTAGAGCGAAAGCCAAAATGCAATGGATAAAGGCAACTACAATTCTCAAAAAAATTACTCAGTCTTTTTTGCATCAGTTCAGTTCTTGGTATAGTTTGTCTATGTTTGACAATAACGATATTGGCCTATAATTCCCAGATCCCAGGGGCGAGCCTTTGTTTTTTAAATGGAAATGACTATGGCTTCTTTCACTACATATATAAGGAAATACACGGGTTAAAAAGAATATATTAATTCATTCAAATAAGATGGAAGAAACCTCTTGAGAGACTTATCTAAAAGCTTCAATAGTACACTGTTAGGGCCACTTGCCTAACATCCTTTTAATTACATTATCCTCAAAACTGCCACTGCAACAAAAAAAAGAGTTTTCTGAAGCAGATTTTTCCAGGGAATGTGCACTTTCCTGGAAAATTGGACAGGAAAGTGCACATTCCTTGGACTTTTTTGTTTGGAAAACTCAATTTTTTTTTCGCAGTGGAAGTTTTGAGGATAAGGTAAGACTAATAAAAAAAGAATGCTGGTTTGGATTTTTGAAACAATTTCAAAAATGATGCCGTGTAGATGTGAAACAGGAATGAACATCTGAAGCATGATTAGCATAGAAGTCATTAAACATTTCAGCAATTAATAAATATGTTAGTATCACAAAGTACAAACTATGGTTTCCCTTTCATTTTCGATTTATTTGGGAAGAAAAAAATGAAAAACTTTCTGCTTAAATTGTAATACAAATGCTATGAATTGCTTAAAAACAAAAGTGCCTACAGGTTTACCACTTCATATATTATCCGTTTTCTATATGTTCAATACTTCTAAAAGTTGCGTATCGGGGAGTAATGGAGGGAAAAATGAGCTTGGGTTCCACCTAAGATATAGAGGGTTCCTTTTTACCCAGCAGGAACAAGACGTCAACACGACCGTCGTATTTCGGTCTGTTTTGGTCTCGTCGTAAAAAGATGAAAATATTACATCCCACTGACGTCTTATTTTGGTCGACGTAGATAAGACTAAATGGCGATGTCACATCGACCTCTTCAGAAGGTGCTTTTTTGAAACACTTTTGGACGTCTAATATAAGACTGAGAAAATACGTCGTACTGACGACTTTAACGTGACGTCGGGATTGAGACGGTAGCAAGATTTTAGAAAGGCGTCTATAAAATGACCTAAACCAGACGTTACTTTCGAGACTGAATCACGACGTCTTGTCTAAGTGAAAGTGACGTCTCAGGTGCGATGTCCTTGTTGTACCAATTGCGATTTACTTTCGACGTTGATTGATAGTTTCTCCTTAATTAAAAAGTGGACGTTGTGTTAAGACTGATTTATAACTAAATTGAGACATCTGGTTCAGGTCGCATGTTGGAACAAAAATCCACCTCTGTCCTGACAGTTCCGTATGTCCGGTATTGACGTATATATAGTTTATTTTGTAAATATTACAGCTCATGTAAAAAAAGTAATTCCCAAATCAACTAAGACCTACTTAGTTAAGTCTGTAGTGTGATCGTAGCAATTGTATTAGTGTTTTACAGTGCATTCAAAAATCATTTGGCTTAAAAGCAGATTTTCATGTTGATTTTCAGTTCACCGCAAAATGAATAGTTGGGAGTTTTAGCAGAGAAGACGCCAATGTCACTGATAACGTGGTTAGATTCTTAAAGTTTTTGGCATAGAATATATGAATTATTTTATGAATCAGTAATTACCCTCACTATAAACCTTGAAAATAAACACTTCCTTTTAAAAACACTTCCTCTAAAAATACTTCCTCTAATGATTAGAGGCTAGAGAACATTTCATTTGATAAAGGCGTTCTTAGTAACGTTGGCTGCCACTCTGCTAATACTCGCTGTTTCAATAATTATCAAATGTATAAGCTTTACTTTTTATGGATCATCGGGTGGTTTATTATGTAGGAGGCCACCGCGTCCTCGTTGAGGTGGACGTCGAACAATTCCGATTGGCAAAACCTATTAAAACTTAAAAATTTCGACGCAACAAAATGTTTTTCAGTCCGAACATTAATCCGTCTAAAATTGTCAGAGTTGTCCGAAATTATTTCATGCGAAAAAATTTTTAAGATAGTAATCCTACTTTTTTGAAATTATTTTTCTTGAAATCTGTATGGGATATCAAGTTCTTTTCTTCTTGGGGTATACTATTGAATTTATACATCTTATCAATCTACAAATTATATCATCCGTTTTGTCATCAATAACGAAATTTGGAATCTTTTTGTCACCAAAGTCCAATATTCGATAAAGTATTGCTTAAAAACTTTCCCTACTGTCTTTTTTCTGATTGTATCAATATTTTTTTAGTCCTAAATTTTTGGCCACGTCATAAAATTGCCACAAAAATTGGTAAAAACTGTCCGAGAATAATTCCGCCGAGAATGTTCTTATAACAAAATGTGTGTTTTTCGCAAATGCTTTTAAACTTCTTTAATGTGAACCGTCAACTGAGGCTACTTGCACATGCATTGGGTAACTTGCACAGGCATTATAACAGATATTTTTGGGTAAAATTCAACTTTGGGAAGAAAATATTTATTGTAACTGTCTCAACCGAGAAGAAGAGTGGATACGATTGTTTAGTTTGTACTAAAAAACATAGGATTTTGGCCCCACCACCATTTTGAAATGATGACGTCATTATTATTTTCTTTGTATTCAGCATGATTATCTTATTGAACTTAACAACCTGTGAAAGTTTCAAGTTAATATCATTACCTTATCAAAAGTTATTAGTAGTTAAATTTCTGACAATTTTGTATTGGAAAAGGTTGTAAAATGACACCATGTGTTACATAATTGCGCATAATTAATTACGTAATTGGGATAATTACTTTAATTTTAAGAACATGTAATAGGTTTATGTTAATTGTTGAAAAATTTCACTTCTAATTTCGTTACTATTTTTTGAGTTATTAAAAAAAAAGTCGGCCGCGGGCAAAAAAAACCCCCCCCCCCCCCCCCCCCCCCCGGGTATAATAGGGTTAATTATTTTTATGCTAGTATTTCGAAAAAGCACAGTTCTAGAAATATTCCTAATTTGAAATTATGTATTAATTTTTCATCAAAATTTTTAATCATTTTGCCCTATACATCATTTTATTTAAATAAACTCCAGATAGCTTAATACTAGTCTGCATAACCTACAATGTCTCGTTCCACGTTCCACTTTTTATTAATTCACGATTCTAATATTTATATTTATAGTCAAGCAGCGAGAGAGTGCATGTGAACACATCCAATCCAAAGTCGGACGGAGCATGCGTCAACTTAGATATCAAAGGTAAGAAAAAGTCGCGCCTTAGAATCTGAGCTAGCGTGATACCTATTCTTTAAAGGCTAATAACTTATCATTCTAAAACAAACTCAGCATGG
>JAUBWS010061222.1:4858-15493 GCA_032270445.1 Darlingtonia californica | reverse complement strand
CGACCTACCCTAGATACGCTACTGATTAGAGTTTGAGACCCAGCCAGTGGTCCCTCCAATGACCTGTAAATATATTCATTGTATTTTCTATCAAAAAACTAAAGATAGGCTGGATTCCAAAATGTTGGCAGAAGATTGTGTTGTTGCCATTGGGTAATCGCGGTAAAAGGCAACCAGCAGTTCAACAAATCCGCTACCGATGACCGACTGTCAATTTACACCCGCCATTATTATCTGACAACAGCGACCATTTTTAACTTACCTCTGCATAATTATCGAGTATTCACTTTTCTCATTGGTTAGTTTTTCCGCAAATGAAGGAATTTCACATAATTTGAAAACTTCTAATTTATGCAAGCAGTCAAAACAAATATGGCAGACATATCTATGAAGTTCCTACAACCGCCATGAATGGATGAAATGAAGTCTATTCACATTCAGAGACCAGATTTTTTCTGTAAATGAAATTGAAAAACATTTTAAAGTAAAATAAATTTCACACTATCAATTTTCAAATGTAAAGTAAAAGGGTTGCGGAACGCAAGTTGCTTCTTTGTTCGCAAGCGAAATGGACCAAGCATCTTTTTCCTAGAAATTTACATGTGTTCGGAGATTAATTCGAAAACTACTTTGCTGGAAAATTTGATGTGTTCGGCTGAAAAATTTCGGCTTCCTGGAAAACATGGATGTGTTCTGAGACCATTTTGACGCCTGTTAGATTTAGTTTGGCTTTCCTGGCAAAAAAGAACATCTATTTTGTGTTTTGAGCTCTAGCATCTTTATGGGTAGACTTTTTTCTTACCTCCAGAACACTCCTAAATTCCAACAGCACTCTTCTTTCTAGTCTATCAAATATACCGCTCCGGGCATTTTTCCCTTCTCCTATCGTCCTATGAATTGTTACGTTGGATGGCAGGGCCGTGGCGAGACATTTTTCCTGGGGGGGGGGGGTGTAATTGTCAAATCTGGCCGACAAAATATTGAAAATTGTTTTACGAGCATACCCGGCAAAGAGGTTGCTTGATTTAGTGACGTAAGAGGACCCCACCATGGTTGGGTCCGACGCGCCAGAGAAAATTTTGAACTTTGATCCCTCAGCTAAAAACGCATTCCCGACGACAAATTAGTGTTGATAAGACTCAAATTTCTACGAGAAATCTAAGTTTTGAGCGTGGTCTACGTGAACCCGTAAAAATTTGCCGACAAAGTACAGAATAAGTAGGATTTGCCGACAAAATTTTTTCCAGGGGGGGGGGGTGTATTTTTTTTAATATCTATTTTACACTACATCAACCACATACATATTTAATTTTACGCTATTTCGAAAGAAGAGCCAATTTGTAATAATTTATTGGAGTCGAAATATATAACCGTTATTATTATTATTATTGTTATTATTATTAAGTTACAAAAATCAATCAATATTGCGATGTTTTGAGCCCCTGAAAAGTAATGTCAAAATTACCTTTGAGATTACAAGTTGTCAATTTCACACTTGAAGATGAAAATTATTAATAAAATGATTCGGTCAACTGGAAAATCCATTTGCACAAGTGGTTCCCAAATAGACTATACTTTTACAATTTTTGTTCATCCCCTTTCTTATGTACCCTGTACCAGAGTCTTCTCACAGTGCAGACTACTTCTTGTGTGACATATGGAAATCAAGGTGTCTCGTTTATATTCGATTGTCAGCATTTATAGGTATAACATTCAGAACAAAATATTCTCGCGTTTTAGTTTTTCAAAATGGTACGCAAATTTGACTCCATCATTTGTCGATGGCATCGACAGTGCTTGTAAAAACAGAACAATGCCAAACCTCCAATCGCCCTCGATTCAATGACTCTTTTTTTTACATCCGCACGGCCACTTTTAAAAATACGGCGGGGGAGGATGAAAAGTGGAAAACTTGCTTTTTGAGAGCACCCAGCACTAAAATCAACAGCGTAAGAAGTAGCCCTTGGACCGAGAGTAGTCTTCAATAACAAGGTGAATTTGATGCTGATAAGAACAAAACTTCAATTTTCGCAGTATCTGGAAATTTGAATTAAAACTTTGAAAAATTCCAAATGTTGTCTCTTACAAAACCCAAATACAAAACAATTTTTGTGCAAGCTAGAATATATCGGTATATATTGCAGGAAAACCCTCTGCAATTGAAAAATTTCAGGTTTTGCAGAGCCGAAACCGCACCAATCGCTTGAGGATAAGCTCAGTTTGGTACCAAAAGAAACCTCTTTTTATACTCAGTATAAAAATTGCTGGTTGTTTTAGCCAATTCTAAATCGTTTAGAAGTCACAAGCTTCCAAAGACATAATGGTATTGGTCAAATTTGGACGCATATATCACTATAATAAAAAAGTTTTGATTTTAACCCTTTAAGTACCGGTATGTTAAAATATTGAGAAAAACCCATGCAGTGGAGTGTTTTCTATTTAAACGGTACTCTATACTTCGTGCCGTTTAAAGAGAAAAACACTCCACCGCATAGGGTTTTTCCTGCAAAAACGGTCATCGGCACTTAAAGGGTTAATGAATTTATTGAATTTTTGCTGTTATAGTAAATGCATTACCTCTAGATGACATTGAGGAGTACGAAAAAAGTGCACATTATTCCACAGAAGTTTTGTACAATTTACCTCTAGATGACATTGAACAGACCTTAGTGAAAAGGGTTGATGGTCTAGCTGAAAAACACAAAGAAGAAAAAGCAGAAAGACCAAAAACACTATAAAATGACAAGTATTCTATAGTAAAAAGCACACTTGAAGAAGAGCCAAATTGCCGGATCCCTCTTAGCGACGTCAATGATTACAAGGTTATCTTTTTTAATTTCTTTGGATAAATTCAACCTCTATTGAATAATCATCGCTTGATGAAAAAACTACTGAAAACAAAACTGTTCATTGATATGAACGACATAGCAAAAGTGACACTTACAAAGTTCCCAGAAAGTCAGGGGGGGGGGGGGAGTCGGAAATCTTTTCGAAAAATAAAATAAGTGAGAGGGGGAGTCTGATTATTCGGGACCTTAGAGTGTGGATATAAGATGTGCGTGGCTCTAAATCTTACGTACTAAATCGTATGTACTCTAGTGTACCGAATAATCAAAGGAGGGGTTGGAAACTTATCCAAAAATTAATAATCGGTGGGGGGGTTGGAATAGTGGGGTAGGCTCGGGGAAGGGGGTGGTTAATAACTTTTTTTGGTACAAATATAATAAAGGAAGTACAAAATGCTGTCATATACTTCGGGCTCACAAGTTTTCTCTCATGATATTGAAAATTTTTTCAAAAATTAATAATCGAGCGGGGAAAATATTTTGGTTCTCCCAAGTAATTACCCTCGCTTGCTTTCAGGCCGTGAATCTCGAATTTATGCAACATGTTTTAAGAAACGCAAGAATTTACAGTCTGTATTCAGGGCTACGGGAGGACTGCAATTTCCTGATAATATCATGACTAAAATAATTTTTTTTGTCATTTGAATCCCGTGTACATTATCAAAATTATGTGAGAAGGCTTTTGAAATATTACAAAATAGATAACTTCATAAATACTTTTATTTTTCCTCCGAATTATAACATTAACTAAATTAGAATTTTAACTAACAATAAAATATAAGAAAGTTATTACATTTTAGTATATTAAAATGAAAACGATTCTCTAATAACATTTGAGATATATACTCCCCACTCGTTTTTCTGCCATAGTTTAAACAAATTCTAGGGTTACCAAAGGTTATCTTGCTTACAAGAATTTACCTTGCTTACAAGAAGTTACAAAATAAAAAGTTTTAGATATTTCATTCCCTGAAAAAAAGATTGAAATGTACTATATGTCCGAACAAATCTATTGCGGACAGGTTTTCCCTCTGACAATGAAATCAAAATAATTTAAGTATTTCGAGGCTCAAAAGTTGGTAGAAAATAAGAAAACAAAATTTTATTTTCTTATTTTAAAAATGACTAAAATGAATTATTATACAAAAATTTTGTTTTTCTTTTTGAAGCAATTTTAAAGTTGGTGTAAAACAAGAATGGGTTTATATAGCTTTGCAAGAAATTTGTTTTTGTTACGGAGGCGCATTATTGATGTGGACGCATAGATTATAGCGAGTGGGGCCGTTTTCTCTCAAATGTTTTTTTCAGTAAATATAACCATGTAGCTTGTATAAATAATATTTTATATAATAATAAATCTCATTTACCTCTCTTATCAAAAAAAAAAATATTTGTACAAATATATACAGATTATAGATATATAATTTACCTAGACATGAGACACTGTACAATAAAACAAAAACTGGATTTACGTTATTTAAATACAGGGATAATCCAGTTTGCCGGAAATCTCTTGAAAGAAATTATTATCTTCTAAGCGGAGTCTTATAGGAAAACTAGAGAAAATGATGCAACCTTAGTCATACCAAATGCAATTTTTCACATTTCTTGCCAACCACTCTAGGCAGGGGCGGATACAGACTCTTCAAACCACTATGTGAAAATCCCGAACTTTTCCGATTTTCTGATTAAATTTCCCCGATTCTTCCCGAAATGTCTATAAAATTTTACCGATTTTGATAATTTTAGACTACTCAACTGTGTGAAATCACAACTTTCACATAGTCTCTATCCGCCCCTGCTAGGAAGAAAAACAATCACCCTGCAAGTGTTAGAAGAGAAGGTAGCGACAGAGCTAATATCTACCTTAGGCAGGGGCGTACCTCGAACCTAGACCAGAAGAAGCCATGACTTTGAAAATAGTGGGTGTATAAGAAAAACATTGCATATCATTTCAAATGTTTTTAAGAAAATACCACAAAATCGCAAACGGATTAAGTTGGTAATCCTTGTTTTTTGCGTGGGAAAGTACAACTTATCACCAATCTCTCAAAAACAAAATAACATCCCTTTGTCTGTTCCTAGAGATAACAAAAAAGTGTTATTTTGATGGACTACCTATGTGGCAAAACATTTTTCTACTGAGACTTCTAGCCTAGACCTAAGCTGTGCCTTTCTAAAGCGGATACTAAAACCAAGCGCTATCACTGAAAAAGAGTTTGATTTCAAGCTATAATTGTTTACCGAGCCAAAAGATCGCAGGTTACAATTGCATGTTACAATTGCAATAAACGATATCGGAGTTTTAAGAAATCCAATGCATTCTGGTCGCTCGTAGTCCAAAACAATTGAGTATCGTTGAGTTGATACGATACAATTAAAATGTGTTTGGGACCTGATCAAGCAAAATGTATTTCATAATTTTCCTAAAACTCCGAAAAGGCTCATTTACACTAAACTAGAAAAACCCTAAAGGGTAAGCTATACATATATGTGACGGTCTACGGAAAAAGGGGGCTTGGACATTTTTTACCGCGGTCATACTCCACCCGCTGGCAAAATCACTAAAAAACATCCTGTTTTTTTAAGATTTTGAGAGGTGAACAAGTAAATTATGGTTGGCTTTATGTTCCCTTTTCCCATAGACCGTCACATATGTACATAATTGACTTATATACACGATACGGACATGCATTTGTATAACCTAAACAAGACCCTCACAGGAACCTGTTGCATTGTGTACAAGAGCATGCAATGATTTTCTGTACTTTAATTTTTTTGGTAGTTAGCTGATTGTTTACAACACACTGAAGGTCTACTTTATCTTCGTACATTACCAGGGGCTGGCAAATGGAACAAGTAGCTGTTGGTTGCTCGGTCACTGACGGAATGTAGAAGGAATTACATTGGCCATAACAGAATTTGTTCTCTATGATTTTCTCTTCGCAGTTTGGATATTGTATGGTCTGGTTGAAAGGTTTGGCGATGCAATTCTCCTTCTTGAGGTCTTTGGTGGTCATGATTTGAGTACCAGGGTTGGTTTCGATAGCTGAGAGTATTTTCTCCTTGATTCTATTGAGTCTGTCATCATATGATGGCCTGTTCTCGGCAAGTTGAAGCATCCAGCCACAGAGAAATAAGAGCAAAAACGATTCCACTTTGAACATGACTGAATATCCTAGGTACAAAATGAAGATATAAATATTAACTTAACTTTCTATGGTTCGGGTCATCTGATTAGTCTCTTCTGTAAGGTGTGTGTTTCTCTTTCCCGTTATATATATGTAAGCCTCCCGGAGCTCTTTTTTCTATTATTCAAAAAGACCTCGTACTGAGAGATCCAAAAATGCATTTTTAGTCTATTTCCGTATCGTTACACACAATCATAGAAGAAAATTAGAGTTTCCGTTTAATTTTATAAATGTGACCGGAATAAAAAACCGTGTAAAACGAATTAAACTTAATTTCCATTTGGCCAAACCATTATAGCAAGTACTATAAATAGCCTATTAAGTCTAAAAAGCTGTCTGAAAATGATAGGGTGTGACTTGGATTAGGAAACAAGGATTTTTCCTTACGTTATGTGTCATGTCTAAAAATAACCTAAGTGAATTTAAAAATGCAACTTCCGTAATAGTTAATAGCAACCCAAAACCCATTTACGCCTACAAGTTCCACACCCCTTGATTTAGAAATAAAAGTAATTCTTTAATTTTACTTTAAGCCTACACCTTCTTTGAAATTAAAAAACAACGCAAAACACTTTGTGAATATCAAAAATGAAATAAGTCAGAAACAGATAGTCGAATGATAGGGTTGGTTCACTTAACCCTTTAGATGCGTGGGGGTCCATATATAGACCTCCTAAAGGGCCATACTTTGAAGGCTCATAGGTCAAGAACAAAGTATTTTTAGAGTCTAGGTCCACTTTTTTGGGAAGAAAACAACTGTCAAAGTCAAAAATGGCAAGTTTAGGCGCGAATGTAGGGCACATGCGCGTAACTTGTGAACAACCTTTTTGCCAAAATGTACTTATTTCTCGCATCCAAAGGGTTAAATTAATTTCAAGGTCTTAAAAGCTAACTTCAAGGTGATGAAATCATAGCAAAAATATAAAAAAACATAAAATTATTCAACCACTTAAATGCCGCAATCCACTTCAAAGATTATCAAACTGTTGAAAATTCCTGGCTTAAAGGCGGTTAATGATCAATTAAAATATCATAGTTCTATCTTTCTGCTTTTCAAACCACATCTACTGGATCAGTCAAAATTTTCAAATTCGAATGTTAAAATTTTACGTTCAAAGGAGAATAATGGACGCCGGTTAACAAACACGTTTTAGTTCAACTAAGATCTTGAGAAGGTATGATAGATTTGTTCGTCCAGCGTTTTAGAAGGGTATTTAATATTGCTCAGTAACTTTGACTTTCTTAACTATGATAGTAAATTGAAATCATATAGAACTTTCACAGTTCTAGAACTATTCACAGCATATAATGGAAAAAGAATGTTAATACAGGAAGTTTTTTCCTATATGCCTATACAAGTCTGATAGAAGTTGTGGAAATTAGTCTGACAGTAATTGCTTCTGGAAGAGCGTGGAACTGTACCAATTGGAACTGCGGAAAGAGTTGAAAAGGACAGGAACGCATGGAGAAGGCTGACTGATGGCAATGGTGCAAGGATCCTGAGAGGATTATGCAGATAATTCAAGTAAGTCGAGAGTGGAATTAACGGTATCTGCCATACTGAATTTCTTTATATCTGTTAAAATCCTCAAAAAAATTAGTAAACTTTTTTTTGGTTACTCTTTTTATCATTAACTACATATACCAAGTCGCTTGAATCGGAAAAGCTTTCACCGAAGAAACTTTTGAGCGAGTTTTAGGAGTTTTAAATTTGACTCTCTCTTTTTTATCTTTTTTGTCAAATACCGATCAAAATTTATACCGTAAATCTCTGTAACTTCATTACACAAATACTAGTGTTCATTTGAAAAAAAACGAGTCATGGTTACAATTCTTCATTTGTGTGAGCCGATCTAAAGATATTATCTTCAATCTTCTCAATCGTGCAAAGTTTATTCAAAAAACTAGGTCGCGAATCGTTCGAAAGCTTCTCTCAGATTAAGCTGGGTTAAGTCATTCTTTGAATTTTATTTCTACGTACTCTAAGGTTTCTTAGTACTTACTTAAATTAGAAAAAAACACCACACAAGGACTTCTTGGTTTGTTTTCTTGTTATTTCGTCTATTATGTAGCTGGAAAAATTCAGTACAAAGACGCATAAAAGCATCAGTCCTAGATCTATAAAGCATTATAAGAAGTACTAGGCTTAGGTCTTCTACGCATAAAAAAAAGATAACTTACCTCTGTCGGTAGCTTCCCAATAATTTAGTCCAAATTTCTAAATTCTCGTTTTTCAGTCTAGTAGAAAATCTCACAGTGTCTACTTGACCGTCTGATTGCCAATCTTGTATTAAACTGTCATTCCATAGATACTCCATCACTATATATACATAGTAGAAACTATGACATCATTAGGTAAGACAGCAAAGAGGTCTGGGTATGGGTCCGAGACGTAAGCAAAATGAATAGCGCGCGTAAACGAGTGAGTGATACCCATAGAGTAATGGAGAGCGCGCGATTAGCTAGAGACGCAACATGAAAAGAAAACAAATCAAGGTGTTTTAAATAAACAAGGATATTGGTTTACCAATTTTTTCAAAAACCGCTTTTGCTATATTTTTCTTTTTCGAGAGAGAGAAGGGAGAGAAAGAGAGATATTGTGTGATGATTTACACTATTTAGCAAGTTTCTCAAATTACCCTCTTAATGTAAGGAATGTTTCAATCAATAACAAACGCATTGCCCATATGTCTGATTTTTTTAACCGGTTGCGTATGTCGCGTGGCGCACGTTACTTAGACTTAATTTTGATAAGTTGCTTTATCTCTTCCATGTTCTGTTAGTAAGCTGTTTAACATGTCTCAAAGAAATCAATAATCAAACTCCAACGTCAAGAGCTGCAGCATTATCGTATAAAAACGAAGAAGGGTGACCTTGTGAATTTTTAAAAAGCTACAGGAAACATTTGCCTCCTCAACCTTACTTTTTTTCCTGCAATTACAGGCAGTACAAAGATTTCAAGGAGGAATGGTCCAAAGAAATAAGAACATTCAACTTTTACTAAGCCTTCAAACGTTCTTAATTTTTCGGATTTTCAGCTAATAGATGTACTTAAATTGATTTTAATTATAGCAAAAAACAGGTTAAAATCATTGAATTTCACAATTTTCTGAAGAAAATAGCCTTGAAAATATTATAATACGTTATTATATGGCTATTTCTTTAAATAAATAACGTGTAAAATTTTACATAAAATTGTGTCATAAAAAAAAAAGATATTGTAAAAACATGGCATACTGACATGGGGAGGGGTGGGTTACCAAGAATATATTCCTGGGATTATCAAACCCCACTATGCCTGGCTTTTATTTTTAAGCTAAGCTAATGTAGCTAGGATACCTAGCCCTCTGGCTTGCGGGCCGACAAGTATACGGCATGCACCCGACACGATTCATTATCCGGTATAGCGCGACAATACGGAATGCGTGTTTAACGGCAGCGCATTTAACGGAAGCGCATAACTTATGCGTATCATTGCCGCGTTCGAATTAAAGAGCAAAAGAATTGCGCGAGAAAAAAAGATAAGAGAGCTAGGTGTCCTAGCTAAAGCTAATTTACGAGTACTCTTTACTATTTGAAACAACCACCCTTGAAATGGTACGGACCTGTTGTTTTGTGCAAAATATCTGTTCGGAAGGCATGTTTTTCCTAGAAATTTACATGTGTTCGGAGAAAATTTCGAAATCTACTGCTGGAAAAGTTGAAGTGTTTGGTCGAAAATTTCGGCTTCCTGGAAAATATGGATGTGTTCTGAGACAATTTGATGTCTGCTAGATATTTTTAGCTTTCCTGGATAAAAGGAACAGATATTTTGTGTTTTGAGCTCCTACATTTTTATGTATTCGATCTAAAATTCTAGTCTCCTTGAGAATACGACCTGTTCTGGAAACCATTTGATGCCTGCTAGATTTTTTTAGATTTCCTAGATAAAAAAAACAGATATTTTGTGTTTTGAGCTTCTTCATTTTTATTTTTTGGAGAAAAATGTTAGTTGTTAGATGTTATGAGACCATTTAGCTTTGGCTAGATTCCTCGTCAAAATAACCTTCCTGAAAAAAAGAACAGATAATTCGTATTCTGAGCTCGTTGGGTGCTTTTGTTGTTGCTAGATCATTAAACTGCAAACGAAAAAATGAAGCTTTAAATCAAGGATAAAGGAGCAACAGTATTATCACAAATCTTTGTATATTCTTAGACTCTTGCCAAATCATTAAAGTAAAAAAAACAACACTCCAGAAACATCATTTGTTACCTTCTAGTCTTTCACAATAAACACATGGCCGTATGACATAACGGGGCTTATAAGTTTGTTTTTATTACATATTGCTGCCAGTGTAAATTTATACTACGGGCCTAAAACTCACTGGATGAAAATACTTTTCATTTAGTGTGTTTATTGTATGATGTTTTTTTGTTTATCATGTTTTTCTGGAAATTAACAATAGTCGCTAGCAAAGCAGAGTTTGTACATATGAAATGTGACGTCACTACGTGTCATTGTGGTATGACGTCATGATGATTAAAATCGTTGACGTATTACGAAAAGCGTTTGCAGAACAATCACATCATTAATAAGATGTTTGCTCAGTAAAGCAACA
>JAUBWS010061211.1:0-15494 GCA_032270445.1 Darlingtonia californica | reverse complement strand
AAAATTTATTAGATATTAAAATTAGATAATTGAAATTACTATTAAAAATTGAATTTTGCAATTTTCAATTCAATTTAAACGAATAAATTGAAAAATAATTGAATGAACGTTAGGTACACGGATGCTTTTCGCGTACGATTCCAATTTCCAATTTCCGATTTCATCCGAGTCGGGCTCTATTATACCGTTCGGCCATCGAGGTTAAAATTTGGCTGTTATTATACGCCTCGGCCACGTGCGAAAAGAAAAATTCAATTTTAGTTGAATTTGATTTCAATTAGATTTGAATTTGATTTTATTTGAATTCGATTCGGTTTAAATTGATTTGAATTCGATTTAAATTTGATTTCAATTCGATTTGAATTTGATTTTATTTGAATTCGATTCGATTTAAATTGATTTGAAATTGATTTGAATTTGAATTTTTTTCATTCGTTTTGAATTCATTTCAATTCGATTCGATTTAAATTTAATTTAATTTAATTCTGATTTAACTTGAAAATGAAAAAGACAAAATTTATATCGCAAAATGTAAGTGGAATCAAATCTGATACTAAAATCAAAGAACTGTGTTACGTTATGAAAAAAAGAAACATCTTTGCAGCATGTTTACAGGAGACCTGGCGAAAAGGGTATGAAACGTTAGAACATGAACAATTTTATTTTATATATTCTGGACTTAATGAATCAACATGCAAAAGAGGATCTCAAGGTGTAGCAATATGTTTCAGTGCAAAAGGGATAATTGCATGGAAAGCAGCAGGCTCAGAAACTCATTCTGATCTTGGGGCAAGAGTTGTTGCTGTTCGTTTATTAATCAAAGATAACTGTAAAAAAGATGTTGGCATCTTTTTGATATCGGCATATGCCTCTGTAGGAAATGCGCCAGACAGTACGTGGGATGATTTCTTTAACAGACTCGCAACTTTTATCAACAGGAAACGAACAAACGATATTTTAGTAATCGATTGTAATTCCAGTATGAGTATCGAGTGTTCAAATAATACTCGACGTAGTTAAGGTCATTTTCAAGAATTAGCGCTCGCTCCGAGGTTCGATATTTTTGAGGATTCTCAGATCTGAAAAAGAGTTAGAAATTATTTACGACTATCAATACATATTAATTTTGTGACGTTAAGTCTCTGCGCAACCGTGTCGTTAATGTATCTATCCCTTGAAGAATTTGATGGCCATCTACCATGTTTTCCGATCTGCTCGTCTGGTACTCCGTGATTTGCAGCCGCAGAAGCACCCCTTGATCTTAGTGCATGTAAACCGTATTTTGAAATTGATTGTCCTACCACTGATCTTGCCAACTTGATGAATGATTCCCTTGCCGTTGAGTAAGATATACTATGCTCCCCTAAAGCTTTGTGCCCTTTCTTAGTCTGCGCAAATCGGCAGAGCAAGAAATTATCTTCAACCCTATTTATTCCTGTCTTGTCAATATATCTTTTCAACAACGTAACTGGGCAATGAACTGAATTAGTTTTTGCAATCATCACGATATGTCCTTCCCTTAGTTGATCAGTTTTTGATCCTGGTATTAATATTTGTACCCGATCTTCAAAAAACGATAGGTGCTTAATCTGAATGGTCAGTAAGTCACTAATTCGCATGAAACCGGAAAACCCAATAAGTAGTAAAATGGCAAATCGAAGGTGTAAAAAATTGTCCATATTGAGTTTTTCAATTATTTGCTTAAGAGTTTCTGTATCCAAGGGTTCTTTTTGATTTTTTATAGTATTCTTCGATGCTATCCATTTTGCGCCTTCAAAAGGGTGTTTGGTCGGTGATATAAAACCGGCGTTGATATCTAATTCCGCTATAAGCCGCTACGATTGCTCCTACTTTTCCGCCTTTATTAACCATTTCGTTGAAGTAAAGCGCAATGAAAAGTGGATCAGCTGGACATGTTTTCACCTCTTCAAATTCGGATGCCCATTTTAACCACAATTCCCAAGCTGGCTTATACTTGTTTAAAGTGCTTTTTGCGTATCCCGCTTCAAGTAGATCATGAAGTGTTGACATAAGTTGTTTTAATCTATTGCTTTGAATCGATTTTTCGGTTTCCAAAACACTGGTTTGGTACATATCTAAAGAAACGTATAATTTAATGCGCACCCTGTTCTACGTGAAGCTGAGGATATTTCAAAACGACCCCTAGGCGTTTTCAAGCTGATATAAGCCTGCTGCCAAATTTGAGCAAATTCAAAATTAGCATCATGTGTGCCATGCCTCCCCAGGCATTTCAAGCTGACATAAGCCTGCTGTCACATTTGGACAAATTCAAAATTAGCATCATGTGTGCCATGCCTCCCCAGGCATTTCAAGCTGACATAAGGCTGCTGTCACATTTGGACAAATTCAAAACTAGCATCATGTGTGCCGTGCCTCCCCAGGCATTTCAAGCTGACATTAGCCTGCTGTCACGTTTGAACGAATTCAAAACTTGCATCGTGTGTGCCGTATCTCCCCAGGAATAAGCCTGCTGTCACATTTGGACAAATTCAAATTGGCATCGTTTTCACGTAAAAAACAAATTTGTCTTTAAGATTTGAACTCTATTAATAAAGCTACTGTACGAAATTGTACAAAACCTCTGAAAACGTTATAACTAGAGAAGTTATAATCAATAAAATAAGGCTTGACATACAAGAAATCCTTTATAAACGATTTAAAAACTTTACCGTTGGTTGTTAAATATGGCCAAAAATGAGCCGGCTTCCACTCTGGAACTAACAACACGCCTCTTATGCTTTGCAAAGTTTCAAATGTCTTACTGTGCGAATAATTTTACTAATAGGCGGCGGGCAAAGCCAATTGAATTTATTTTTCCAGTTACACGTGAACGCATTAACTGCCTTTGAATGTGGACATAGAAATTGTGAATTGAAATTAGCGTGCGTTGTGTTTTTCTCGTCAGCAAACCTGTCAACCGTGAATTCCCCGAAGCGTTTTTCAATTACAAAGAATGTCTCGAAATCGATACCCCAACTATCTGGGTCATTGAACTTTGACAAACTATCAGCTATACGGTGTTCCTCTCTTGGGAGCCATTTTGGTTGAATTTCGATATTAAACTTAACACACAATTCAAAAATATCTAGAGTGAGACATTGTAAATGTTCTTTTGTGCTGCCATTCAAAATTATTCTCGCCACGTTTTGATTGTCAGAGTGCCATAGTACAGTTTCGTGTTGCAGTTGTGTACCGAATGATTCAAGCAGTAATTTTACCGAAAGTAATTCTCTGTAAGTAGAACTTTGTGCCTTTTCACATGTTTTAAAATCTCCTCGTGCAATTATATTTTCCAATCTCTCTACTATAAAGCCACCGTACCCGTTGTCACTTGCGTCGGAAAATATCACTTTAGTCGTATCGGGCTTTTTAATAAATTCGAATCCGTTGCACATTAATAAATTTTTCTCCCAAAATTTTAATTCGTCCTTAACTCCTTTCTCGAACTCACGAACCTCGAACCATGACATTCTGTTTTCAATGAATTTGTACATGTTTCTTGTAAATAATCGCGTTAATGGGCCTATTCATATGCTCATATATATGATATGGCATATGATTTTGTGATGTGATTTTGAACAAATATTTTGGTGAAGTTGATCCAGTACCCAACACTGTTCTAATCATAGATAATAAGATCTCCATTTTTTCTAGAGTTACGTAAATTTTCCTTCGTGTGTATCTATTTCAAAACCCAACCATTTTCCTCGTTTTGAAGGGATTAAACTTGATTTCTTTAAATTGATAACAAAGCCTGCCGACTCCAAATCATTTTTGATGATCTCATTACAAATAAAGTTTGCCTCATTAAAGGATTTCGCCCCAGCTATTCCATGGTCGATATAAATCCCACAATCAATTCCTATACCCCGCCATCTTTTAATAAATGGTCTTGTGCATTTTGTGAAAACATAGCACGCCGATGCTAACCCAAATGGTAAAACTTTAAATCTGAAATATTTTATTATTCCATCTGAGTATTCCCATGAGTAACCCAAGAAATCTCTTGACTCTTCCTTAATTGAAATGTGATGATAACCGCTTTTCAAGTCGAAAGTACCAAAATAATAATCCTTTCAAAAATGTCTGTTATTGTTTTTAGGTTCTCGTATTTGAATTTGGTAATCCAAATGTTTTCGTTTAGATGTCGAAGATCCAAAACCAATCCCTTTTTACCATTCTTTTCTGCAACAGTCAAAGGATTCACGCAAAAATGTGGATTTTTCCTCTCTTCGATACAGTCGTTTTGTAAAAGCTCTACGATGGTGTGCTCGACAAATTCTCTGTTATTCAGACTGGATTTGTTGTTTTTCAAGTAACACGACAATGGTTTCGTTTTAAAAGGTAAGCGGTCCCCGTTTTTAACAATGCTCAGGACAAAATCGGAAGCTTCAAGAGATTTTTCCCAAAATTTGAAATTTTGTACTAGCCTTCCAGCTTGCTCATTTCTCGGTTCTAACAAAAAATATGATAATAACTTTAAAATTTATATTTCAAATTTTCTAATTTTTCAATAATAAGACAAGAAGTTTCTTTAAATCCTTTAATATTTACGTTCTCGTCCGTGTAGTCTGTAGCAATTTTCTAAATAATTGCCTTGTTTACCGCAACCCCAGCAGACTCTTTTTTCTTTCTCTTTGCTTTTATAGTTTTTGTAATAATTGCTAACATTCTTGTCATAGCCATTGCCTGATTGCGACGTACGGAATTTGTATTTCGAGAACTTTTTCTTAGACTGATTTCTCTTTATCCCAGCACTTTTAATTGCCTTTGCTAAATGTTTCTCGTCGTCTGAGTTGCCTGCCAATTCATCCCTTAGATACTATTTTGCCGTTAACCAGTCCTCCCTGTCCGCTAATTTAATCACTTTTATTCTTTGCTCCAATAATTTCTTACCTTCTGTAATTTCGTCTCTAGCGTGATCGTAATCTTTATTGTCCAATCTTTCCAGTGCCTCATCTATCTTCTCTAATACCTCAACGTTATGCTCGTACATCTTCTTATTCCCTTCTTTCTTGAATTCGTAACAATTTGATTTTCTTTTTCGTTTCAGATTCTCGTTCATGCCAGCCAGACTGCTCGACACGACTTCTAAAGCTGCATCTTTTGATTTTTGCAGTAAACGTGATTCAGCTTGCTCGACAGTTCTGTTGATGATAGCCTCAATTTCAGGAGATATGGTTGCCATCTTTACCGCACGTGTATATGTCCTCAGGACCCAGTTAATAAATGACATTAAACCACCCTTTAAATAGTATTTTCTTTGAGTTCTCCTCCCGAGGGTCTCCGTACATAATTACTCCCTTCCCCGTTTCTTTGAGCCGGAACTGAAAAGAAACTTCATTTCCAACTTCTCTTCGATCCGTTGTAAATGTCGCATTTACCTGATTTCAAATTGAACTGACCACACAGTTTTCTGAAAAAAGCAGTAATTAGTGATATCTTTTCTTATCATATCACAATTTAGTGTGGATACACACACATGTGGCAGAAGTGAATCTATTTTGAAAAATATTTAACAACGAAGTGTTGTGACTTTGAAGAAAATTTAATCTTCAGTGTTTTGAGAAATTGGTTTTGACGGGAAAGTATTAACAAATAACACAATGATAACAATATTTCCTAGCCTGCTCATCATAGAATACGTAAATAAAACAGAAAATTATTCTCTTTTTTTTAGCTTAAAATATACAGTGCTGTAGGCATTTATTTCAGGGATTTTTTGTATATCAGATTCTTATCATTCTTTATTTTTTACTTTTTGTTATTTATTGTATCGTATTGTTTAGTGTTTTGTTAAATTATGTGGACCTCCCTCAGCATTAGTAACATGTAGATGTAGATATTATGAAGTATTTGAATTTATTGTGCTGTTTGGAATAAAAATAGCTTTTCATCATAAATTTGATATCATGATTTTTGTAAACAGCAGCTCGTTGAATCAATGTTCCTAAAAATTTAAATACCTGCAATTTTTTATACTGAACCAGAGTCTGGATTTGATTATTTTGACAAGGGTGAGCAACATTTATTAAGATTAGACATATAAAAAAGTTCAAATAAATCCATAGAGGCCACCTTTCGTTTAAATTTTGGGTAAATCGCACTCCTCGAAAAAGTGAAAAACCCAAAAACTTCATTTAAAATAATTCAAATGTTCTGAAACTTTGTATGAAGTGTTTTTAAATCAAAATAATGAGATTGAGCCCAAAAAAATTTAGAACAATATATGTACAGTCTGGATGCCTGATCAATCCAAAGTTTCCAGGGGTAAGCTTGACGTTGAATTGGTTCGATTCGATATGAACAGAGGTACCTTAAAAAACAATGGCAGGGTGGCAAGTAAATGAGAAATGACATTTGCGGTTTAAATCACAAAATAAATTCCTAAAAAGCTTCTTCCCTTAATACTAAAAGAAGTTGATTCATTTACATCTTGAATTTGGTGTTCCAAATTTCACAAGGCAAAACACGATGTATCAGAAGAAAAAGTGACTGGAAATCGAAGAATTAACAAAATGAAATGTAAAGAGTTTTTGCAGTCAATAAATCAAAGAACAAAACACATTAGGTCATTCTTTATTTATTGATTTCAACGGACCTTGGAATATGAAAAGACTTTTGAATTTTTTAACTTTGCCAAATTTTTCGATTAAATTGGTTATCAATTAAGATATGCAGATCAAAATTATATTTGATAAATTTCGTACATACCTCCTGTGGAAGTGAAGGGGTCTCTGAAATTAGCACCAATTTTTTTCTGAACCAACTCTTTGAAAGAAGGGTTTCCATGACAAATTTTAAATAACAAAACTTCTTTAAGAAAATTTGATATATTTTGGTCATTCAAACTGATATCGGTAAATCTAAAGCTAACAGAATTTAACATCTCTTCGGGTATCTTTTTACCCAATGATTGTCCAAGAGCCTATTTCAGGGTTTACTTCTATGGCCAATTTAATTGAGGGGAACGCGTCAACAACTGTGAATAAACAGAACATTACATTCTGGTTCTCATCGGCAATCTGTTTAAAGTTTGCACCTTTAAATACTTCTGCCAAAATGTTTCTGTGGCAATTCAAATCCGTTTTTATTTTATGTTTCTAATGTTCCTTATTGCAAATTGCACAATTTTCATTTTCGTGTGGTTCAAAGTCAAAAGCTTACTTCTTCTCTGACGGCTCACCAGTCTTGCAAGCCTGTCTCAACTTTCTTACACACAATGCACATAGTAGGCATGGATAAATTCCTCTGCTTTCCTTGGCATACACTTGAAGAATTTCCTGTAAAACATGACCATACAAAATTATTTACCCAAAATGATATAATCTACGTAAAAAACGTTTAAGTAGATTTTGTCTCATTTGTATGAAATTAAATTAAAACAATTTTCATCAATTTTCACTGGTCACTTTGGTAAAATGTAAATTTAAAAAACTATTTAAAACAGTGACTGTAAACTTACTAAGACCTTTTACAGCTTATGTATGATAAGCTAATAAATCAAGAAACCTTCACATAGATGTTTTAGAGACAATGCTTTTTCGTAATATTATAGATAAAAGTCAGAGAGATAAAAAGGCAGTTCTCAATATTTATCAGAGACAAAATTAGATAAATGATCAGGTTTTAGTTCCATTTTAAGCGTAAGTTCATACAATTCTTCAATATACTCATTCATTCGTCCAAAAACATTGGTTCAAATATAGCCAAGAATCGTACAAGAAGTAATTTGAAGAAAATTATATTTATTATCTTTTCAAAAGAATTGACATTTTTTGCAGTACAGTAAGACTTTCATAACTTGATTTTACCACAACAGAGTCTGCATAAATCTTAAAACAATTTAATGTGTTTATCCATCTCACAATATGCAGGATTTAGCTTTGAAAAAAAGCTGTTTTAATCAATATAGAGATGTAATTATATACGTGTTCAAATAATTCCGTTCCTGTTCGCTGCACTTTGAATTAGTGACAACTAGTTCCCATTCTTGGATTAAGGTATTTTCAATGCGCCATGTTCTCTTAAGGGAACCGTTTAAATGGAACTGTTTATTCTTTTCAATATTTTTATTGTACATTGCCAATAATTTATCTATGGAAATTACCATTAGTATTCCTTTTAATTAAATAAAATTGGAATAGTGCGTGCCGTTAAAAGTTTGCAATTAATTAAAATAAACGGAACAAAGAGTTGTGTATCAAGGGAACATGGCGTTGCGTTAAAGAATATGTCTTTTTATAACCAATGTAAAAGAAAAATGTAATTTACAGAATGAATTTACAAACAAAAAGGATAAGCATTTCTCAGGTCTATGGCCATCCGATATAAATTAAAGCCTTCAGGGAATACATCACGCGCAGATTAGACTGTTTTTCAGATATATTAGTTGAATTAGACGGGGGTTAAATAATATTATTTTTCATTACTTCTTCCCCCTAGAAGGTTCCTCAAACACTGTTTCTATATTGAATACAAAATAATGTTTTATAGAGAGTAAAGGGGGAGAGTATTTGATTTTTTTTTGAGTTCGTAACACCCAATTACATGTTGCTTTATCAGAAAATTGAAAAAAACAATACATTTTGTTTGAAATCTTTTAAAATAGGAGGAATTATCTTGAAACTTTCAAAAATGCCTTCAGGAAACTTTCAAAAATGCCTTCAAGGCTTTTGCCGAAGCATGTATGGAAAAGTGCTATATGCGCAAAGAAGAAATCAAAATTACATCTTCAACAATCACAAGATGGATTTTACGATTGTCCGATAGACTCTTGTGATAGCACAGCTTACAAGAGTCAGAGGGGTTGCAGAAAGCATGTTTATTTTGATGAACGACCAAATATTGAAGATGTTTCACCGAAAGAAACTGTTGAAAAATCTCAGATTAGAAAGTCTAAAAAAAGCCAAACAAGTGAAATGTCTACATTTCCAAAGAAATGCACTATTTAGCAAATGGTTAATGAGTGAAAGCGGAAGTTTGAAAGGGCAATCTCAAGCCGAGCAAATAAGCTGTAGAGTCTTAAAATACTTGCGATTTTGCTGCTTAGATGTTTGTCCTGAATGGGATATACCATTAAATATAGTTGATTATTGCGTTGGCTCTATAACTGAGATTTCAGACTTCGTTGACTTTTTGGAAAATAAATGGACTGTTGGGTACTCTGGAATAATTGGTTACACGAATGCACTAGCCCATTTGCTGGATTTCCGTCGAATGAGCAAGGTGCACCATGCTAATAGTCAAACATTTATGGCGGCTGAAATCTACATTCAACGAGTCAAACAATCGTTAGCAAAGAAAATGAGATCTCAATGGAATGTTTTATTAAGTTTTATTAGAATATCTTTCTAGCATTCGATGTTGGGCAACTCTTGACGATCTACAGAATGTTATACCATTCCATGCTGATAAATTTGCTCAAATTGTTTTGAATTCTTCAAATGAAACTGCTATTGTCTCAGCACAAGATCTGTCGTTTTGCACATCCTTTATTGTCACACTTTTATTTGTTATGGTTAAAGCAAGTCGACCAATGACATATCAATATCTAACTGTTGGAATGTTTCAAACTATTGATTCTAAAGGATTTATTGATCAAACAGTGTTTAAAACTAAAGACAAGTACGGCTTTGATTCATTGATATTTTCTAAAGAAATTATTGATATAGTGAATGGCTATGTGAGATGTATACGTCCACGGTTGAACCCAAGCTGTGATTACTTATTGATTTCCCGAAACGGTACACAAATTGCTCGATTGGGTGAAATATTCGGGAGAATGGTGTTCCAAGCTATTGGAAAATACGTTCACCCAACCCGTTACAGACAAATTGTGGAAACAGAAAGTGCCGAAAAGCTATCTAATGGAGAACAGAATTTTCTTTCTGAAGATCAAAAGCACACTTCCAATATAGCAAAGGTGCATTATAAAAAATGCCGCTCAAGACTTATCGCTGAAAAAGGAAAGGAAGCCATGGATAAGTTAACAAATGATGAAATGTCTGTATCGAAATTAAAAGACATTGGAAAAGCAACTACATCAATTGATTTGCAAATTAATGCCAATAATGAAGTGAAGTCAACTCAGAAGACCTCCCAAAGGAAATCATAAGGAGCCTTTTCTAAGGAGAGGACGGTTTTCTGCTAGCAGGACTGAAAAAATACGGAAAAGGCAAGTGGACAGCTATTTTACACGATTCACAATATAAATTTAACCCAACACGAACCACAAGTACTTTACTAACGCGAGCTAAAATTTGTAAGTTCATATGATGAATAACTCTAATTTATTGCATAATTATAAGTCAATTTAGCATTCCACTGGTTGTAAGACGAAAAAAGTGCACAAGTGCAAAGTTTAGGGATATTTCCTTCTTTTAGTGGTTTTGTAGTCGAGACGTGAAGACTTAAATTCAGAAATGACAGAGGCTTCAAAGAAAAACGCTATTTTCAAATATGATTTTTGCGCAGTTTTTTCAAAAACGTCTACTCGCCTTAAACCAACAATTATTAGGCATCCAAATCAAGGAATGTGTCAATGCGCTGAAGACGTAATCGAAGAGGGGCCATCAGAAAATCACTTTGACCTCCATCCACAAAATTTAGTCGATATGCCAAATGATTTTGTTCTTGAAAGATACATTATTCTCAAAAGTACAGCAAACATTATTGATATGCCAGATGATGCAGTGTTAGAATCATTTATCTTAGAATATGATATAGCTAAAGATAATATACAGAAAACTTATTATGTTTTTTTTGTCTGGATACTTATACAACTGTTTTTGAAAGGCCTTAATACACCCATGTACTGATTAGGAAAAGTTCCATAGGAATAAGACTGTGACTGTGAATTTCGGGATCACGCATTCAAAAGCAAACTTTTCTACTTAAAAAACTTTTCTATTACAAACTTTCTTAATACAGGTAAAAATTCTAGTGAGGACTGCCAAATACATGCTTTGTGGGAAAAAGAGAAGAACTGAAAATTTAATTAACTTTTATTTTCAAGTCAAATTTGCAAAACACAATTGTGTAATAAATGTAAATATCTAGTGAGTACATATTGTAGTAAAAATATCAAAAATTATATATTTCTTAATACATACTTCTTTGACTTTAATACATGTAGAAAGCCAGTTAGTACGGCTTAATACACCTTAATACTTCTTAATCCACGGTTTGCAGTATAAAGGTAAGAAGTTAAAGATCTCACAAATGTACATTTTTAACTCCAATTTTCTAAATACATATATCCTCGAGCTTAATACATGTAAAAAGCCAGTTAGTACAGCTTAATACACCTAAGTACAGCCTAATACACGTTTTGAAGTAGGTAAGAAATTAAAGACTTTAGAAAAGTATACAGTCTGAACTCCAATTTTCTTAATACATATATCCTCGAGCTTAATACGTGTAAAATTCCAGTGAGTACAGCTTAATACACTTAAGTACAGCCTAATCCACGTTTGAAGTATAAAGGTGAGACCTTAAAGACTTTGAAGGTATACAGTCTGAACTCCAATTTTGTTAATACATATATCCTCGAGCTTAATACATGTAAAAAGCCAGTTGGTACAGCTTAATACACCTAAGTACAGCCTAATACACGTTTTGAAGTAGGTAAGAAATTAAAGACTTTAGAAAAGTATACAGTCTGAACTCCAATTTTCTTAATACATATATCCTTCGAGCTTAATACATGTAAAAAGCCAGTTAGTACAGCTTAATACACTTAAGTACAGCCTAATCCACGTTTTGAAGTATAAAGATGAGACCTTAAAGACTTTGAAGGTATACAGTCTGAACTCCAATATTCTTAATACATATATCCTCGAGCTTAATACGTGTAAAAATCCAGTTAGTACAGCTTAATACACTTAAGTACAGCCTAATCCACGTTTTGAAGTATAAAGGTGAGACCTTAAAGACTTTGAAGGTATACAGTCTGAACTCCAATTTTGTTAATACATATATCCTCGAGCTTAATACATGTAAAATGCCAATCAGTACAGCTTAATACACCTTAGTACAGCTAAATCCACGTTTTGAAGTAGGTAAGAAGATAAAGACTTTGAAAGTATACAGTCTGCACTCCAATTTTTTTAATACATTATATCCTCAAGCTTAATACATGTAAAGAGCCAGTTGGTACAGCTTGATACACCTTAGTACCGCTTAATCCATGTTTTTTTATTAACATGGTAAAAACATAAAAGCCTTTTAAATGTACTATGTTAACTCAAATTTTCTTCATATTATTTTATATATATATATATATATATATATATATATATATATATAACTATATGTATATTGTAAACCCAAATAAATCCATAAAAATCAAATGTAATGAACATTTATACCATATTCGTCTGATGATTCTTCTTCTATGCTTACTCTCCTTCTCTTTGATTTTGTTTGCTCCTCTTGATACTCATGAAACATTGCGTTTAACAAGTCTTAGGTTAACAAGTCTTAGAATCCTGTAGTCAGGATTCTCGGCTTCAAATATTTCGATAGGAAACCAAGTTCTTTCCCTATCCTGCCCCAAGAACCACAAATCGAAAACACTATCGGGACCCTGCCAATCTTTTTCATATCGGTCTTCGTAGATTTGTATAATTTCCTCATCCAGTTTCAAAGTATGGGATTCGTTTTCTAATAATTGAAACACTCTGTTACGGTACAATCGGTCAGCGTATTCTGAGTAGTCGTCAAAATTTTCACTTTCAAAGAAAATATCTCTGGGGATTCCTTCATTCATGTCGTCGTGAATTTGAGCAATCAGAGCGTCGTCTTCAGTAAATGTAAATTGACTAAAACTGATGTTTGAAAGGGCATCGTCATCTTCATCTGAGGAGAAAGGATTTTCTCTGTCGAAGTCATTGTAAATTACTCCTGATCTTGGTTGCTCTGTTTCGATGCTTTCAGTGGAGAAGAGAGGTTCATCTTTTAGCTGATGTGAAACCCAATGGAAAATTTCCATGCAATGGTTCGTTAGCCAAGCTGTAAACAAGAAAAGTATTAAGAAATATCTTGAGTATGGCTTAAACTCAAAAAATGAATACCGTTTATAAGTTGAATACTTACCACTAATTTTTGGATCCTTTCGCTGAAGTGCCACAGTGTTAAAAACTTCTAGTCTTTTAGCAATCGCGTCGGCATCTCTTCCACCACCGAAATCGGGATAGTCGTTTGTTGTTATAAAAAAAACCACTGTTATAGTGGGTGCTCTGGACGTTGGAATGCTTTTTTGCACCGTGATTCTTCCACCTGAAACATTTACGTAAAAAAAGTTCTTCTCGAATAGTCAAATTTGTTTTTGAACGATGACCAGCAATGCAATGAGATAATTGCCCTAGGCTATCAACTATTGATAGAAGTAGTGTGATATAGCTAATAGTATGGTACAACTACCTTGTAAAATTCGCTTTGCGTCCTCACAAGACAGTGAATCGGGGGTCCATTCATCCATGACGACAACTTGGGTGCTGCTGTTGATATCAGCGGCTGAAATTCGACCATCAGGCACAATGTAACTGATAAATGTGGATGGGATGACACCTTAAATGTACAGAAAAGAAGCCAAATATTTGCTTTACAGAAATAGATAAAATACTGCCATTTGTTTAACAGAAAACTATAAAATTTACCTTCAAACGGGCAAAACCAACTGGTTTTCCCACTATCGGGTAATCCTACCAACATCATTTTTGGTTCCTTTTTCGGAAACTGCTTGTGTAGTAAAATTTGATAATACTTCTTCAAAAATTGTTTGAGGATGATGGGATTTGGGAAGCTATTTTCAATTCCTAAATTAATAAAAGTATTTTAGTAAGTTGACACAATGCATATCAGAATAAGGACATTTGCTGCTTTGTTGACCTGGTCTTCCATCATTATTTCATAAAATTTCGTAAACCATTCTCATGCCTAAGACCCACTCACTATAATCATCAATTTAGCCTTCTCTTTCTCGCTGTGCTTAATTGAATTAAATAGAAAATACATACCTTCGATGAAAGGTTTTGGCTTTGGAATTCTGCCTTCCCGATACTTGTATAAGACAAAGGCTCTTGGACTTGCACCTGATAGTGTCGGGTTCCTTACAAAGTCTTTGTTGACAATGTCGAAAAAATATCCATCTCCACCTCAATGTAGTTGAAATTTATTTTCAGTTGTGGTATCATTCGACACTCCGGTTCAGACAGGTGTTTGATTACATCCCAGGAAACTCCTATAAAAAAAATTGTATTTATAAGGGAAATTGAATAATACCATTCAAAATCTTAAGTAGAAAATACCTCACCTGCCATAGCGTCGGCGACATGTGGATTTGCCATGATCCTCATAATGTAAGCCTTGACGGTTTTATAACAAATATAAAATGTTGACGTGCTCTCTTTAATGTATTTATAGACAAAACCACGCATTAACTTGCAATATCAACAGCTTTGCCCAGTCTACTCTGTGGTCTTGCTCGTGAAACAACAGGAATTGCTAAAACATTGAATGATATTTTCATTTATTAGGAGATTCAAGTGGACACTTTTAGCACAACTTACATACACCGTGAGCACAATTGCTTTATCTAGATAAAGATATTTTTATTTCTCTCTGACAATACAATTTTGCAAATACGAATAATTCAAATTGAAACGAAACAATAAACTCACACACAATATTTTCCATATCAACATCAAAGTTGACTCCGTGTAATCTTAATGCTTTTAATCCTCCTTCGATGACAGATCTTACATCTGAACAGCACGTTGACGCTACATATACATTTACCGGCTTCATATCTCGACGAACAGATGTCAAATCTTCCTGATCTGAACTCATGAAACTGGCATTGCTGCTTTGGGATGATGTATCGCTATCAGTAGAAGAACCATCTGAATGAAGTAATTCTGTTTCATTTACAACTTTTCTGCCTCTTTCATTCATGAAGTTTCTGAAGATTTTCCTGTCAAAAAAATAAGCAAATCATCATAAATTCAAATACTTGCATTCATGTCTTTTAGTTAATTTCCCGAAAATTTGACGTTTTTCTGTAGAAGATCTGTATTAAGCTGTACTTCGGTGTATTAAGCTGTACTAACTCGCATTTTATCTGTATTAAAGTCAAAAGAATATGTGTTAAGGAATTTTCTATTTTTGAATTTATCTTTTCCCTAACAAATTCTGTATTAAGCTGTGCTATGGTGTATTAAGCTGTACTAACTCGCATTTTATCAGATTAAAGTCAAAAGAATATGTGTTAAGGAATTTTCTATTTTTGATTTAGCTTTTCCCTAACAAATTCTGTATTAAGCTGTGCTAAGGTGTATTGAGCTGTGCTAACTCGCATTTTATCTGTATTAAAGTCAAGGGAATATGTATTAAGGCCTAAACCCCCTGTGAAAATTATCTACGAACAGAAACATTTCTAAGAAATAATTTTTATGTAGTTGGAAAGTTCA
>JAUBWS010061200.1:1800-15498 GCA_032270445.1 Darlingtonia californica | reverse complement strand
TTTATTTCTGAAAATCTTGAAGTTTTTTAGAAATATTGCTTCAAAGACTGAAACTTTTTTGTGGTGCACCCGGTAGTACTGGGGGAGATTAGATCTTCTTATCAATAAAATTATGTAATAAAAGATTTATCTAGTTCGACATTACTAACTATATATCAATTTTTGAATCAATAAATTAACATTTTTTGAAAATAGTTCCTGTATGGTACTCTGGTGATTAGCTCATGGCTAGTATGATTTTAAGCACGCTAAAAAAGCTATGCTGAAACTGATAAGATCAAAAAATCCTCTTATTCATAACTTCCCTATTTGACATGATTTGAACGCTTACAATTAATTACTTACAACAATTAATGATGTTGGATTTTACATCCAATCAGGAAACAGTGAGTCAGTTGGAAGCACAGAGTTGGATGAAAGTTTGTATTTGAAACTGGTACTATCCTACATCCGCTCACTGAACACTATTTTATTCGACCGTACTTTATCGGAATTTCTATTTCCAGGGGAGGGAGTTGAATTTAGCTATCCTCTCCTAGAGTGACATCACTAATTTCTATAACAGGGGTGACAAAAAGTCTTGTTCAAGTAAAATTGATGTTAAAATGAATTGGAAAAAAGGTTTTTTACTTCTGATTTTAAGCTTTGAACGTTAAATGAACTAGAATCCAGTCTCTCAAAATCATTTTAAAACTTCTTCGTGCATTTGTTTCAAACTTTTGATCACACAACTTTAGTATTGTTGTTATAACAACAGTTTCGAACAAAAAAATATACAAACTTTTTTGCGACTACCTTCGTAAATTATTATTAAGTTGTCACAAAGTTTCAGGATCACAGCTTTTAACAAAAAAATTTATTTTTTATCTTCTTTTTCGAAATTTTCGAAATTTTGAAAATGTTCAAACGAGTCCAACATTTCGTCCAACATGCGATATTTTGCTGTTGAAATACACGTCTTTTTTATAAGCAAGGTAAATTTTGCTTGCGAGGCTGGCTTGTTTTTTTAGTCTAATTTCGAAAATGTCGCAACATAACCCCCTCATTTTGAAAACTCTGAAAGGTTCTTCGCGTTTTCTATCACCATCTATACGAAAGAAATTTTATATCAGGTTAGCGTTTCTAACTAAAACGTTGCTTATAAAAAGCGTGTAATCAGAAGATGGAAACCAAAGCTGTTATGTTAAGACCAAAAACTTATATGCTGCCACCAAACTGTATGACCCGGCTTTAAAAGTAGGATTCTTAGGCTAAAGCAATAGTAAATATTGTAGTTAGAAATTTTCCTTCAAAATAATTTTATAGCAGAACAAACACAACTAAAAAGTCCTAAAAACATAAGATAATAAGGAAATTAGAAAAACAAAGAAATTGCAAAACTCCACCCCACACCTACATGCTAGATCAATATAAATTTTCAAGTGAACGACAAACCTTCGAAAATTTGAAATCTCTTCATCAACACAGTAAACTTTACATCTCTCGCATTCAATCTCGTGGCCTACTGTTCATTTCAATAATTTACGACAAAATTATTCAACCGTGACGTCATGCATAAATTATTTCCGACACACATCTCACTGTATCGGCATTAATATACGTATGGTGACGTCATAACGGCCGGCGTTCATTTGATGTTGCAAAGCGATCGAGCGCCTGTTTACGCCAGTAGTATATGCATCGTTGGTTTTCATTCAAAACTGTTTATAAGTTTGGCGAAAACGATACTATGCTTTACGTAGACGATAACAGAATTGGAAGTTTACGATCAAGAGCGAAAACAAAAAAAGAAGGAAGAATATCAGAAAGAAACGAGGAAATTTGGATGAATCAGAGAAACTGCTGTTGTTTTTCTCCTTTATATGGAAAGAGAATGAAGAGGATACAAGAAATGAAATGAAAAATATATTAGTCACCTGCCATAAATCCATTTTTGCATATGAGAGAAGCGTGCGTAAACGAAGCGGAAATTTACAAGCAAAGTCAACAGGCAAAAAAAATCATAAAATGTTTGACCAATAGACCAGCTAACTGGTGATAACAGACACAGAATGATCAATAAATAACCTATCATTGCTATGTTTCATAAGGAGCAGTAATTACCACCTCATAATGTACCATTGTAATTAATTCTCCTCAGTAATTTTTTCTCGTTTCTTGATTAAAAAGGAAAATCAAAATGTATCATTAAATTGATCACTATAATTATATGGGATAAATACTTTTCTTGGCACATCTTTGTAGAAAAATAATTGCGTGATATTTTGGCCACGACCACGAAAATTTCTATTGTTAAACAAATCAATGAATTTCTACCCTCCATATAGCCCTGCCCTACACTTTGAAGACTGTCCACGTTGATTTATTGTAACATTTCTAAAAACTCATTCAAATTTGATTAGAGCACATATTATTTATCAATTTCGGTTGTGCTATTTTTATTGAGATTGTCTTTTGGTACACCATTTATCAATTAAATTTGTGACGTCATTATTTGTATCATAGTCATTTTAGTTTGACGTCACAAGTTGAATGAAGTCAAAATTTTCCTTTTCTTTAGATCAGACTATAACGGATTGGAAATTCATAGAAATGGGCAAATAATCGACCTCAAATCATCCTTAAGATATCCATGAAAAACCACGAAAAACCCAGAAAAGATTCACCTTGTATAATCTTGATGACATCATAATTGCATAACGTTATGAAATCGAGATTAATTAAGTAATCTCGACCGACTTCATCAAGTTTTAAGAAGAAAAAGATCTTTACAAAACCACATTCAATTATTTCATGCTACCTCAAGCGTCAAAGAAAACTTCAACTCCATGGTGAATAAACACGCTTTTCATATACACAAGAGCACTCAAAGAAAGGGCTATTTGAAACCATTTTGAATTCAATGTCACTCGAATTAAATCAGCAAGTCATAAAATAAACTTTTAATAAATTGAGGTCCAAGGCCCACTAAAATTACCTAATTTTTTTGAGATGTAACATTTGATCATTCTGTAAGCAAGTCTTAAACGGCTGACCACCATACAAAAGTGAGTCAATAGTGGTGAGTCTGATAAATTTACACTGATAGAAAAATCTTGTAAGTTCTATTCCCGATAACGGCTAAAACCCCTCAAGAATCAAGAGATAACTTTTTTTTTCGACGACCGTATTGACGTACGCAATTTGAAAACAGTGAGAAAGAAAAGTTTGCTTACACAAATTATTACGATATGTACAGTGTGTATCAAAATATTCTCCCTTTCTACTTTTTCAATTTTCATGAAGACTGCATCATTTTAAAGATCTTTCAAAGAGCTTTCTGTTTGTATAAAATTTTGTAGAAAATAATTCGTCCAACATTTTGATACACACTGTAGATTTATAATATAACAGCTAATATTTACAGGTAAAAATACTTTGAAATGTTTATAGATATGCCCTAAATCGCGAAGCTAAATAAGGTATTAGTGTGTAATGCAATAACACTAGACAAGTGTCCAACTAAGTTCCTTTGCGGATTTCGATATTTTAACCTGTGTACCAATCAACTTTTTAAAATCGGAACCCAATGTACCAAATTTGATCCAAATATTTTAGGCTCAAAATTCCCATAGAGGAAGGAATGAAGGTACCCAAACAAACAGATGATTACACCATAAACTAACATAAAAATCAAGTCGAATCTCTCTGAAAATATACACAAACCAGGGAGCAAATATAAAACTAAACCAGTTTATTCAACCCCTAATTATATCGTTTGCGATGTCTGAATTGTCTGAAACTATCTCTAATAAAAGAGAAGACGTGCACACAAAATTATTGACATGGTAGGTTTATTTTGTTTTGAGTGTAAACAAGTATCGTAACCTCAAACCATTGCTCTGTTGGGAAACACCAAACCAACCAAAAAAAAACGATTTTAAACCACAATTCGTACACATTGTATAAGAACGAAGATATAAGAAATCGATAAGGACAACGTAAGGAGGCTATTATACACGTAGCTATGGTGTAGGATAAAGCGTGTATGTACACATAACATTAAAGAAATGCACAGACATGAATGTTAGCTACACATCAGATAAGTTATATGTACAGCGGTTGAAAGATAAAACTCCCGAAAAAGTTTGATGATGAGCAGGTCACATAACACTCAGTACATCTTGCGCTGACTATTTCATCAACACAAAAGCCTTATCGCGCAGACTCCCTAAAGAGTCGTAGTGACGTCATCACTTTTCCAAGGACAAAACAATACGCGAAGAGAAAGAAAAACTATAGATAGAAGATCAAAGAAATTGATAACAAAATAGAAAGCCGACAACATCTTGCCTTTTTACTTTCTTGTACGTCTTCTTCGAAATTCCGACTTTGTCGGTGCCGAAGTTTTCCTAACACATCTATTGGGTGATCTTCATAGTGCTGACTCCGACGATGGATGGTGATTGGGACCTTTCGGCGCCGGTTTCGCGACGTTTTCTTTTCACCTAGGTCAGACCTTCTCAAAACAACTTCATCGTTTGCTAGTTCACCTTCACTCGATGAGCTTGGGTCATCGTCAATGAACTTAGAAAAATCATTGGGTGAATGCCCTACTTTACTTTTATTTCCTTTTACGATTTCAATATCATTTTTATTGATAACTTTGAAGAAAGCAGGATTATCTACCCCACCATCTGTCATATTTTTATCTCCAACAACCAAACTTGAAACAATTTGCTTTATTTTCTTGTCTCCTTCAGTAATCGATTTGACTCTATGCACTTCTGTTTTCCCACCTGGTACATCGAGGTTTTCTTTCTTCTGTATGGAGGGAAAACTGGATACAGTACAACTTGTTGTTCGAGTAAGTTTCAAATCTTTGAATTTCTCTAGGCTAGTCTTCGGTTCCGTACCTTTATACTTCTTTTGCTTTAAGCTTGAAGTTCGTGAAAAACCAAAGAAAGGCATGGTTAAAACTTTACAATAACCAAAACAAACGCCTTGTGTTTCGCCAAATTACTTTATCTACCGATAGACCAACTGTCGAAATATCTCTCACTTTTACCAACATACAAAGTACAAATGAGTCTTCGTCAAAAGTTCACTTATTTGAGAAAACACGCCACATGGCTAATCATAACATAAATGATCCAAGCAAAGTATTGATAACTGATCATGTAACATGAATTCGCATACAACCAACTATTGAACTTCATCAACGATCAGCTACCCATTTCATAAAATATATTGAATAACAATAGGTATCAATATTTAATAAGGGTTTTGATCTATTTACTACATTTGTAAATATTTAGACATTTTATTTAAATGTACTGACTTTCTTGTCAGTACCGCGTGATGACAAGTAGAAGTTTGTTTTAGTAAAGCTGTCCACAACTTAATGGATATTACTTGCAATAAAAATAACTGTGTGAAATAAAGAAGTGTTTATATAATGTTAGAAAACAATCACTGAATTGACAATGAAGATACAGAATGACCAACAAATAGTCAAAGTGACTCCATCCCGATGTCACAATCAACCAATAACCAAACTCAACCACTCGATAATCTTTATGACCATTAACTGGTTAACTCAGATCCACCCTCTCTCTGTCAACCAGTTTATGTCAACTTAACCAAACTCAGCCTTTTTATAATTCTTATGAACAATAACTGGTCAATTCGAATCCGCCTCTGTCTGTCATTTAATTTATGCCAAACTCAATCCCTCGATAATTCTAATCACCATTTCCAATTTTGCGGCCTTTTGAAACGTGACGAGGTAACTGTAAGGCGCAGGTCCTTTTTTTTCTTTGCTTAACTACAGTACATAATGTACTTGAAAGCAGATACATTCATCCCAAGATTGAATACTTATTTTCAGTTTAGATTTAAGAACCAACGATTGTAAAGCTTAAGGTAGATTAACTGTCAATACAATAATACATCAATATTATAAAAAAGAAAGATTAATGAGCTAAATATGAGAGAAAAAAATACATTTATGACCAGAGAGTTAAAACTACATTAGATATGACACAATCAACCCTCAGAGCGCAGATTTGACCAAAATACCGCTATGCCTTTGAAGGCCTAACTCTTGAATGCTTGAAATTGCCCTGCTTAACCTAAATAGTTTCTGAAAGACCATAAAACAAGCTTTCTTCTAATTTAACTAGATTCTCACCTACCAGTGCCTAGAAATTTCACTTGACAGTTTAAGAAATGATATAAAAATCTATGGAAATTTTGACCATTTTCAAAAAGTTGACTGTCAATAAAAAGATGGATGTGAAAGTTACCCAATTACATAATTCCCGTTGTCAATTTCTATGAATTATAAATCGAAAGTGAAAGTCATTTCAGAAAGCGAAATTGTTTCCTTCCTTAAAAGATGAAGTGATAAGAAGCAAAAGTTATGACATCAACATTATATGATATTGAAAAAAATTACGAAATTAATCGGAAATCAAGACATTAATCGACTGTCAAAAACCAATATACTAGGAAGATTAGGAAATAAAGTTTTATAACAGACAAATACGATCACCCAGATATGTTTTATAATCATATGAATTTTTGCGCAATATACCCATTCTGAAAGGATTATTATCTTCTGAGCGTGTGAACTTTCCAAATACATTTTCAGAGGTTCATGTTTTATCTTGAAACTCAAATATCTCTTGATCACCATACCTATTTTACATCTGAGTGAAATCCAACTGGATTTAAAAGTGGCAAGATCCGTAGGAAAATGAGGCTAGGCTAGGCTAGGCCGTAGGATAGAATCCCACCAGGTCCGTAGGTTTTCTCCAAACCTTATCTCCAGCTTATCAAGGGTATCGTATCAAGCTGGACGTACAGGAGAGCCTCGCTTAATTGTGAAAAATAAACGATAAAGATAAACGTAGAAAAAGCTATCAATATATAAAAAGAATTGGAACAAATTCAAATGCTGGAATATGGAATAATTCGAGATTTTTTTTTAAAAATACCTCAATTCATTCTGGGCATTTTAATGACACTTTATTGGAGGGAGGGGCTTGATCAAAATTTCTAAAATTGTGACAAAAAATGTTCATTTTTCTGAACCTACTCTTAAAAATGCAGTATTTTGGGAAACATGAGGTAGCGACATGTTTTTTGTTAAGTGCCTCATAAAGGATTAATATATCAAAATTTGAATACTGTCATGTGAGTTAATAAGATTTACATTCTATTAAAATTTGTCTTATCGCTCAACCACAAAAATAAAACGCCACAGAATTTTGCTATATGGGAACCGCAAAAATAAAATGCAGGGAGTGGGTGATCGAATCTTTTTAAATACAAGGTTTTCTGCCATAAAACAATTGCACATTCTAAATTGCTGTGAGGAAGTCTTCTACATTGGTGTGGATAGAATGTAGAGAATTTTTATATCGATGACGTAAAAACAATCGTTTCATAGATTCACGCAATCGTTTGGCCATTAAAGGAAAAGACGAAAGAACGAATAAACTCATCTCATGTAATACCTTAATGACTGACCTTGTAAATATTATAACCAAATAAAAAAATTACAATGAAACTTTTCTCTGAAGAGTCCAGTCGGCGCAATTATGTAAAAAACATCCGTGGGGAAGAGTATTTCTATTGTAGGTATACGCAAATTGCGTGTCGCTTCAATAGAAGTACACTCTTCCACAGACGTTTTTGGTGTTTTAATCGACTGGTATCAAGTTTCAGTGTGCCCAGTTAATGACACATTCTGACATAAATTTTACAATGAGCAAATATTTATCAGGCAATAATCAAATTAAATAAAGTTACTGCGTTTGTCAAATAAAGCGGTGCGGTCAAAAGCAACAAAGCAAAATAGTAAGGTTTCTCCGTCTTCTTTATATATCCATATTTTGCTCGTCTTTCCATCCATTTCAGTAATTATTATATCTATTTTTGCGATTATTTATCCTCTTTAGTCATTATTGAACTTCCATCATTGAAGGTCCTCAAAATATTAATATAATTAACAGTGGCTAGTGAATTTTCACAACCGAGACCATACTGATAGCGCCTCTCTATACCTTCGAGTAAACAGAGGACGTTTCGCAGATGATTCTATACCTTAACGGCAAAAAAATGTCAGAAGAAAATTTCGTCGGACTAAATTCTTCGGCGGAAAATAGTCACGAAATCAAATCACAATTTTTATACAAAAATCACACGAATTATAGTCTCTTTTTAAAGCAATAAAAAATTTCGGTAAACGAAATATTCGTCCGTCAAGATTTTCGTCACCTCCGAACAATTTTAGTCACCGAAAAATTTCGTCACTTTTGTCCGACATTTTTTTGTCCGATTAGGTTACATTACATCATCTCGCGTGCACAACGGGCCTATCAGAAGACAACCTTCGTTACAGGAATTACAATATTCTTAAAGCTGTAGGTACACTACCACTGCGACGATCGCACTTTCCTTTAGTGGGCACGTAGTTTTAAGAATACACTAGAAATTTAGGACCAAAAATGTAACAGTCTATTCAAGTGTTCTTGACTTCAAAGAAAAACTCCGGAACACCGGAAGGACAAGCCCCAAATGGGCACGGACGTCATTTTGGCATCCAAACAACGCCGTGACATCACAGAGATGTTAGAACAACGTATATGAAAAGTTTCATTGCCCAATGTTCAAGTATTTATAAGTGATGGAATTTTGATTTAAAACAAAGAAATTTATTTTTGTTGTTATTCTTAGATGCATTCGTGTTTCAAAATGTTGATGCAACAAGAACAATAAATGAGTAATAGTATACAAATAAGGAACAATTGTCCTGATTTTTGACAATGGCTAAATAACAAAACAGAATAACAACTTGATGACGATAACAAAGGCAAATCATTTCTGATGAGTATTTTTTACGGATGATATTCATGCAATATCGTAAATTCCTCGATTACGTGCCATTCGTCATCTTTATCCTAGTACGTAGAAAATTTGGCAAATACGATCAGAGATTAAAGTTTACAGTTCTTCAGGCTAATATTAGATTGAAACGGTAATTCGATATTAAGAGATTAAGACAATAATTTTAGAATTATTATTTACGCAAGATAGTTTCTTAAATTCTTCACAAAACAAAGAGCCCTACCTTCTTGGGAGCAACTGCAGGGTACGTAACGATGTATTAACGTAATGTACGTAACGATGTATTAACGTAATGTACGTAACGATGTATTAACGGTGCTTGAAACTTTTACCAACGAGTCCTAAGTCACCACAAGTCTAATAAATAACGAACGTTTTTCTTCTTTCGTGTAGAGGACTAAGATTTTTGTTTGCGATGTAATTCAGGGAGCAAATATTAGATAATTTTGTACCATAAAAAAATTGTTGAACACATATTTATTTAAATACTTGATAAAATCAACAATGCTCGTAGGAACAACAAATCAAAGCAATAAGCTTTTGCATATATTATAGTACAAATAGTACATGAATGTGAGAAATCTTTCGCAACTTTATGTCCGGTATAACACCTTGATGAAACTGTCCGAAATTTATGATTTTTCTTCAGTTAAATAAAGGTCAGGTCAGTTGCATTTCTTGCATTACGAAGCCTTAACCCTATCTGGCATGGCTTTTGAGCCTGGAAAGCATAGGAATCCTTTTGACCCCCCGGATTTCATAAGGTAATGGGTTATTATAATACGAACAATTTGATAGAGAAATAATTCACATGACGTCAAGGTGACGTCATAAAGCTTCTAATGAAAAAAATGGTCTGCAAGTTACGTGATGGGCATTTAAAACCAAGGAAAAGGCTTGAAATGACTTCATTTTGTGATATTGTGAACGTTTCTAACCGTAAACCATAGCAACAAAATTATGTATTACAAGCTATGGTAACACTTTTAGCTTGCTTAAAAAGTACCCCCGCAAAGAAATCAATTTTTCAAAACTTTTTTCGGAAATCAAGACTGGCATAAATTTTTAGAAAACTCATAAAGTTTCAAGCGATTCGATCAAGAAAAAAAAAATATATGTATCGACCTTTGAAAATTGCGCGGTCACAAAGAGTCCCCTGCCAAATAAGGTTTCCTGCTGAATTCTGAAGAAATAAATTCTTTTATACAAAAGGTTACATAAGAAAAATCTTGTTTTCGTTCTCGAAATGTTTGAGTTGAAAGGTTGAAGAACTTTTGATTTTCGCGCTCAAGATAACCTTAACTTATCAGGAAGAAACAGAGGCATATACCAAAACAGTTAAAATCTAAAACAATGAATGGGACCCTGAAGGGTAAACATGACACGAAACAACAGGCCATTCTCAAAATCCACATTCCATTCTGATTTTCTCTAAAAAGACATTAAAATCAGACGAAAAATCTTTCAGCAATTCTTCTCAAAAACTTACCGAAATTGTCTTTGCAACTTGTAAATGTAAATCAGCCATAATTCCTTGTTCAAGACAAAAACAAATTTACAAATTCAACAAGAAATACGTATGATCTGGTTTTCGAAACTTTTCTCCTAGACTGAAAAAATTCCTCTCGATTCAAGGTTTATCGCAGCTCTTCACTGGATTATTTTGATACAGCTATTCATAACATTTGTTCTGTGTGACGCAGTTGCTATGAGCAACTGTTAATGCCATCAGTAAATATGAGACGAGCCAATCCTGTGACGTTCATATGACGTATTCACAACGTGACCAAAAAAATTGTTTTGATTTTCTAAGGGAAATCAGAGGACAAAGATATCCTCAATAATAAATGAAATAAAGATCTCTAGAAAGTTTAATTATCATTCTTTTCTATTTTTAACAAATTTTTAACAAAAAATTCCTAATGAAGATGGAGACTTTTAGATATAAATATTTCATTGCCAAAGAATATGGTCACTGATAGCAGATTATTTTGCTTATCAGAATTATCAATAGATGATGATGTAATTTTGAAAAGTATTATCTAATTGACGAAAACTAGAGAAACAAGTCAAAGGCCTACTTTCAAAAATTCTGTGGGTATTTCTGGAAGATGAGATTTAAGTAAGATTCATAAGAACTTAAGCTGGATGGCCCCATGACTTGTAAAAGATCTTAAAGTTTATTTAAAAGAGTAGAAAGCTTAGAAATGTCTGCTTGATTATTCGATTACACTTTCTTTTGTCTTAAGTTTCAACACTTCTCCAAAACCTGCGCAACGTAATTTCCGAAACTGGACAGAACGCTCTTCAAAAACATTGCTTAGTCGTTTACCGCATTTCTCGGATTCCAAAAACAACGAAACACTTTGTTTGGTATTTCAATCAAAATTCGAAATGCGTATTTTGGGTTTAAATGTATTTATTGTTTAAAAATGCGTGCTGCCTGGTACGTCGGATAAATCACTACCACATATAGCATACATACAACATTGAAAGATTTAAAGATTTTTTTGGTATTTCAGGAGTTTTTAGGATCGAGAGATTTTTTGGGGATTTTATGAGATTCTTTTTTTATGGATGATTTGTGATTTTTGGTGACTTTTTTTGGGGTTTATTGGGATTTTTCAAGATTAATCGGGTTTTATAATATTTTGGATTTAGTTCAATTTAGGAGTTGCTTTCAATGTCGCAATAAATAAGAAAATACGTCATCAAGAGTAATATTAATTGCAATAAATGCAAGATGGCTAAAATGAGTCATGACTAAAACATTTAATTCAGATTTTGCTTCTACTCTGTTCTTCCAAATAGTTGACAAATCAAAGATGCAAACAAACAAAGTAGACAATATTATTTGTGAGTCAAAATTAATTGAGAAAGTATTCATCAAGCATTGGTCTTAGAATGTTGATTTTATCTTTTAGTTGGAGTCAAAACAAAGTTTATCTTCTCCAGACCAGGGTAAAAAGGTACCCTTAATTATGAAAATCACTAACTCTCGATCAACTTTATTTTGTCAATGAAATCCGTAATAACAACAATGACATTCTTACGTTGTAACTCAATTTCATCTTCTGACAACAACTTTGTACCCAGTTCCTTTCTTCTAACCTTGTTAACTGCTACTTTTTACTTTTACCATCAACTTCTTACGCACGTTTTGACCTCACGTCAGATGATATGATTACGAAAGGCATGCAATTGAACGTATGTTTGCATAAATATTGTGTAAGAAACGAAATGGCAAACATATTCTAAACATCCGCCATTTTAAGCTTCGCATCCGATAAGACATATCGAGATTTCTCCATTGTCAATAAATCTTGTTTGAACATTCATAAAAATGTCTAAATTTCCGGCAAACCGTTAAGAACGTGGGACATAAACACGCGGAACATGGAACGTTTCATAAGCAACTCCATTATAAATCAACAACATGTAATTATTGATCAATTAATTTTGAAAAATGACCAGAGAAATTTTTAACCATTCATTACATTTTATTTATGATTATTTAATGAGAGTTTGTTTGCCATGAGAAATACATCGATGACAGATTCCCGACATATGTGCCAGACTGTATGGTGTCGAATGGATGACTGAAATATTCAACAAAAGTTCGTCATCTTATCCTTTATTAAATGAACTCTTTGGTGACGGCCCAAAAATGGAAAATAAAATCCAGAGCATTCCCCAACTTCAGCAACCTTTCCTCCTTTTAATTGAAATTTTACTTTTGATTTGGATTTGAGACATAGTTTCTCAAGTGGCGATAGCCCTAAATCACGATAAGGTACAAACGAATTAGAAGCTGACGGAAAAAGACAAAATACACTGTAATGAACGACGAGGGTTTTATTTATTGAAACGTATCTTTCTGTGTCTTTTCAAAAGTTCAGGAGTTTATGAAGATGTGCTTCATCCTGTTGGTCTATGATATGACTTGATTTTTCAGTCTTACTTGTAAAAGAGTAATAAAAACCAGACTCTTTGGTAGTATTCCAATACATGACAAAATGAGAAATAAAATTGATATCCTTTTACTTCCGGTTATGACGTTGATTTATTTTCTCGTTGTTATGCTCCATTTGACAGGATTGCAGTGAAGAAATTCTCAGGAGACAACGAATACGCCAAGTTGTGGCGTAACTGATGGGTGCGTTGGGTGCGTTCGCACCGCCCTGGAATTTAATGTGCCCTTTCTAGCGGTGAAAATGTGTGTTTCATCCAAGCTGAAGTATTAAAAATTGCAAAGATATCTTTGATTCTCGACCTCGGTTAATTCTTCTTACACTATTAAACAATAAAAAACGTCGCTACAAGCAGGTCCTTCCTAGATGTACGCTCAGAAATATATGAATCAAACATGATAAGATTTGGTCACTGGTAAGGGTTAAACAAAAACTATCAGCATTATTACCCCAGGATGATTACTTTTGGTACAAATTTTACAACCACCATGGTAAATTCAATGGTTTCAACAATAAAGTGTTCCAATCCTATTATCATGTAAAGGTAAGAATAATTAGCCTGGAGACCAAGTTCTTATCATTATGATCAGAGATTTTCAAGCATCCTTGAGCCGATGCATGATTCATGAGAAGTCAGTATCGATTTTTGACATTATATATCAAGGCTCTTAATAAGGGGGGAGATTTATTCCTTGGAGACTTATGTCGTGTTCAACTTTGTAAGTACAATGTGAATGAATGATTTGATTATTTACCTCTTCAGTTGAAAACACCTCATGGTACCATGCAGAATGAACAGTGATTTACAAATGTACCTACTACTGACACAGAC
>JAUBWS010061189.1:0-14813 GCA_032270445.1 Darlingtonia californica | reverse complement strand
CTTAACTGTACGGCGCTGATGGCAAATCAACATTCTTCTCTCCCTCTTTCTGGTTGTTTGCTGACGGCCTTTACTTAGCTGTATGGCGCGATGGCAAATCAATATTCTCTTCGACGTTCTTTTCCTCTTTTCGGTTGTTTGCTGACGGACTGTACTTAACTGTACGGCGCTGATGGCAAATCAACATTCTTCTCTCCCTCTTTCTGGTTGTTTGCTGACGGCCTTTACTTAACTGTATGGCGCTGATGGCAAATTAAAATTTTCCTCTCCCTCTGATTCCAACTCTCTATTAATCTACTTGAAGGTGGAAATTGATCAACGCTGCTGGGGAGCCATATGTTCATAGTCGTTTTGATCTTAAATCCCCGAAATGACTGATATGGTCATCAACTGATGATTCAAGAGATTATATTTTCCATCTGACTTACCCTTCTTCTTTATTCGCACATGTGCTTCTACTCGTTACATACTTCGTTCTACTATCGTCTTATCTACCCTTACGTTTGTTTTTACTATCAATACTCACTATATCCCTTTTTATGTTCTTACCCGTTTGTTGTTTTTTTTCGTTGTTTTTTTTGTACATTGTGCGGTCTTGTTTTCCGTGCTCGTTGGTATTTTTCACTCTTAATACTATATATATATAAAAAAGATCAAGTTGAAAATATTAAATAAAAACTCTCTGCATACGCTTTATCAAAACCTCTGCACTAAACTAGAATATACTGTAAGTGGGTTGTAACAACTCTAAACTTTATTTTATAATTTTACCACATCAGAAACGTTACGAAACTTATCCTATTAACAAACCTAATATACTAACGCTTTTTACTAGAAACTGAATACTGAAGGAGATACAATAAGGATTTCTTAAGTTATTACGAAAAATCAAAATAAAAAACTCAAGGTTTATACCGTTTTCCTATACATACCTTGCTATGGAGATAATGAAGGTCACAAAGCACTAAACGCCATTCTTTTATAATTCTTATTATTCTAGACATACAAAGTCGTAGGCAAAATGCCTCTATGAATCGCTCTATATTACAAACAGATGTTCTTCCCGTGCGTTATCAAGTTCTTTTTTAAATTTGTCGATGGTTTTAGCATGCGCAACTTGTTTTAAGAAGATTGGCGACAAACTTTTTAAATGGTGTCGTACTGTAGACTACTGTACTGTATCCTTGGCAGGGTCTAGACGAAGGCTTAAATAAAAATTTCCCTGAATTTTCGTTCAAAGTTTGTCACCATCACAATCCACTTAAATCTCAAACAACCTGTAGCTCAAACGGTTAAAGCACAGAAATCACTTCCTGGATACAGGTTCGAATCCTGCCTGGTTGTTTTATCAGACACTGCCTTAAACTTATGAAACATTTCTAGACATGGTTGTCAAAGCTAAGCATGCCTTGTACCCCTGGAAGCCTGAGGTTTTTCCAGGAATACAGGACCCTCATTGATAGCAGTTAATGACGAACTGAAGAGGCTATCCTGTGTAAATGAATTCAGTACTAGTTAGGTTGAATTACTAAAACTGTTCAAAAATGATATATGCGCATACCACTCTGAATATAATTTTGCGTGCATGCCAAAAATGTTGCATAAAGCTATAGAAAAGAAGTTTCATCTTGGTTAAGCATTTTTGGTCTAAAATGACGAGTTATCATGTAATAGGCAGCGAACCTGCCAAGAAGAAAAAACAGCTTAGATGTCAATGTGATTGTGATATCTCAAAATTGCAGAGTCGACAGAGCCGTTTCGGTTTTACACTGTCGCTGGTATTTACCACATAGGTAAAGGTCCTATTTCGAGTATTAACACAACTGCCAATACTGCCAATAATTCGAGTTTTCTATAGAAACGCTTGTTACAAGTGTTTGTTTAAACAGGTAAAATATTGTCTCGATTTGTCGCTCATCCAAACACTTGTAACAAGCGTTTCTATAGAAAACTCGAATAATGCGGAATAGGACACTTCTCATACTCCTACGTTCAACTTATGATAACTAAGCATGATTAACAGTATAACGTTTCTTCTATGAAGAATTTATGTCTTCTCTAAGTCGACTTGATTTGTTATACAAAATTTAAATCTTCGGACATCACCCGGTTTACTTTCCAGTTGTAAATGGTCTCTCGATTTTGAATATTTCTACCAACGACGCCCAACAAGAAGACGTGTTCTGTGCAGCCCTGCCGGTACATTAGTCTATGTAATAGTTTGGCAGTTGTGTTAATACTCATCCAGTTGTGTTTCCACTTCTTGTTAGGTACTTTAAAAAATGATCGGAGGAGGCTTACATTTTCCGGAATTCATCATCCCAAAGATGAATTATGAGTTATTCCCAATCCAGAGATAGATCATGAAATGTTTCGTAACACTATCATCACATAAACGTTTTAAATATCTAAAATGTCGTAAAGAGGAGTCTCGTTTCGACAGTTTGGTTCGATAAAGTTGTATTCGATATTCCTTTGTCCAAAAAAAACAAATCAGTCAAAGATACAGATAATGGCTTGTTTTCAATGTATTGAAGAAGGATTTTTAGCTTATAATCTCATGGGAGCGCAAAATTCGGAATACATACGTTTTACATTTTAAAAGAAACTTTTATAAAATCGCATTAAAGACTTTATCATTTAAAAAGTTTCCCTGACGCCATTGCAAATTAACCTTTTTGTTTTCTCTGTTTTCAGATGCTTGGATATAGACTCCACCAGGTAGGTCGCCCTTAAAAGTATAGCAGCTTTTGTAAATTCAAGTGTTTGTTTATCCAGTATATGTGAAATAAAAATAAACGAATCTGAAAATACTTTTGAAGAGCCTTATATATTATCATAGCCAATGCATTTATTGGCAGAATGCCACTTGGCGAATATAAAAAATGAAAAAGTTTGTTTTGGATGGCATAGATTACTTCCGCCATTCCTCGCCAATTCTCAACCATGTCTCCATAAAATTTCAAAAACAACCTACTTTGTGCCTTCTTCCTGAGTTCAAACATGCACTACTGGCGGTCACTGTATATTTCTCCCTAATTAAAAGTATATATCATCTGAAAAATATAGGATACTAACCTTAAAGGGCGCCTGATTTTATTTAATAACTGTAGTGTTCAAAATAATAAACTTGTTTAACACATACAACGGTTTGAGGTATTCCGGTATAACCTGAGCGGTATTGTACGTACTTTTCAGTGATTATCGGTCTGTTCATTAACATATGGTCGTTTCATTTTCTCTTGAATAAGGAATACCGACGTTAGTGACACGTGATTAGCAGGGTCTTTTCATTACCCATGTTAGAATTGAAAGCCTTGCCGTATAAGTAGTACATGTAATAAAAATTTTCACTTGCCCCAATTGCTAACTTTTTACAAGTAGTTCCCTGCCTATTAACTTTCGAAATTGTATGTGCAAAACTCTGCGTCCATGCAATCTCAAACATTTTCAATTTTGGTGATGTAAATGTTTTATATGGCACTAGATATTTATATAGATATACACTGTATATTCATAACAAACTCGATCCCATCGCAATTTCTTCGTTTTTTTCGATATCAGTCTCTGGTGCTCACTCTGATGGTAACTTCTAGTATTTGTGCATAAATGGCACTGACGTAGTTGATCCTTTGTATCACACTAATGTACTCTGTAAACGAAACGCTCTGTCTTGAATAAGGAATAAGTCATCTTTCGTTTTCTACCATAACATGATACCGCGTTTCACATTTTTCCTGGGATCTAGCAAATCGACCAATTAAAATGCAGAATCGGAAATAAGCAGCACGCTGTAAAGAATGTAAACAAACACGATTGCAAAATGACTATTGCAATCTATTATTTTTGATTCGCAAATTATAGTTTTCTACACGTTTCAAAGACATAGATTGATTTTCGATTCTAATTGTACAACTGAATAGGTCAAAAAGCGGCACCTAACTAGATCAAAGGAATGAGCGGAAGTTGACAGAGCCGTCTTTTCGCCCTGAAGTTTACAGCGAAGTGTGTCAGGAAAAGCGAAGCGAAGGATCGTTTACAGAGTACACTACAGGGTATATAAAAAAAAAGTATAGTGAAAAAGTTAAATTGTTTTATACAATAACTGAAAGGCTAAAGCTTTCAGTTTTGGTACCAGTAAAAAGTTCAATGTTTTTTTAGCATTAAAAGCTACACATCTCCTCTTTAAATAGTTAATTACTGAATTTTTAATTCACAAATCTAAATTAAAGTCATGAAGGTGAGATTTTAAAAACGGAGATTTTTAAATGGAGAGCAGTCAGTAGCATAACGATAAGTCTAAACCTCTTTTAAGCACCTAGGCATATTTTCCAAGTTGTTAATCATAATTTTCTTACTTGTATTTAAATGATGTACTTTATCTGTTCGTGAAAGCATCCAGTTTTGGTAGTTTTGGTTTAAGTAATTTCTTATATTTTTCAAAGAGTTATATCAGTCGGCACATCGCTTCTTGAGATTTCTCCAAAAGAATCCTTTCTCCACACTACTTGTGCTATTGACTTGGTGTTAACTTACTGCTAAAATCTTCAGTAACTTCACTTCCTCTGTTTATAAAACTTTTTTTATTGCGATTTGTGATATCTTCTATTTAAAGCTATTTCAACTTTTTAAAATCTCACCTTCGTGACTTTAATTTAGATTTGTGAATTAACAAATCGGTCAATAGCTTTAATCATTCTTACTATTTAAAGAGGAGATGTACATTTAACCTTTGGGTATATTTTATCATTCTTCCTCTATGATTTTATAAAACAATTTTACTTTTTCACTATACTTTTTTTGATACACCCTGTATATGTGGCGTTGTATAAAAATCATTTATTTGCCTCGCATATTTGAAAGTAGGACAAAAGGTGAGATGCCTAAATGTTTGGTTCACAAAGATGAGTTTGAGTTTATTCACAAATAATAAAAAAATTATGGCATGTCGTGTGAAGGAAATTTTAAACGCTAATTGCTAAGCCCAATTGGTCAGTGTGTTTGAAAAATTACATACTCAATAAACGAAGCTAGCTTCAAATAGTTATAACTTTATACATATTTTCCGCGAAAAGTTGTATTTCATATCGTCAAAAAAAAAGTTTATAAGCTTTCTCAAAATACAAAAAGCGCATTTAAAAAATAAATATTTGAAAAAGACTTTTGAGTGAAGGTTTTATGATGCACTTGATACCTTCATCATGAGATATAACGACTTAATTGAAAAAAATAGCAGGTTCCATGTTTAATGATCAAGTTTTCAAGAACCATTAAAATTGTCAAAGTCAACCAACGACATAGAAATGATAGACAACGAACTTATTGTTACCATCCTTGTTACGATCATAAAATTTTAAGGTCCTATAATTACTTTGGGATACCAATTATATTGTTAATTTAAATGTGCTGGTTGGTTAAATTATTATCACGTGATAAAGTGTTGCAAATTTTAAAATCTTTATGGCTTTATATCTCATTTGAAAATAAGTTATTATGTACTTTTAAAAAGTATGATATAGATGAGCTTCACTTAGCGTCATATTTTGAACACTACTTGAACACGCGTTTTGTTGCGAGGTTATACCAATTTTACTGAGTTTTGATTTCACCGAAATTGTTCAAAACATACAAACTTTTAAAAGGCGAAATTCCTCAGTATCTTTCGTCAAGTTTTTTTGCAATACCTATAGTGATAATTTGTTTTTTGTTTCTATCATTGTTGACTCAATGAGAAAGAATTATGAAACCTCGATCGGAATACTTTTGCTTTAGATGAAAGAAAATAATTATCAAAAATGCAAAAATATCATGACAAGGACTGTTTATGCGTGATTCGCACAAAGGCTTTTTCATAATCGAATACAAAAGAAATAATTAGGCCATTAGGAGAGTTCTTAGTCTAACATTTTTATGTCGTTGAGTCAACCTATTACGCAAGAGCCAACTTTTATCTCGTTATCAGTGCTAAAAAAAGGGATAAAGAGGCTCTCGGGACGAGATTTATTTCATTAAGAAACTCATTTTTTCAACTTTATTTCTGAATGATTCGCGAATTAGTCGTGACGTGCTTTAGACTACAACATATTGTTAATCCATGTCTTCTTGGGCTTTCATGGAAAATTCTTAAGCTGTTCAACTATGATGACATCAGAATTTTCATCTACCAAAGAATTTCTTTTTTGGGGGAAATAAGCCTAATTAACACATTTTGGCACAGTTTCATTGTATAGCACAGTCAAGAGTTATGACTAAAGAAGTTATCCAAAAATTTAGCCAACGGAGATTGGTTGGCAGCACCAGCGTGACTGGCATTCGCAATCATCAATGAATAATGGGGTTAAATACCGTGCGTGTTCATTTTTCATTTGGGTTAATGGTCATGAAAATTGAAAATCTTTATCGATGATTACAAAGCTAATGACCGTATTGAACGAGAAAATCCTAAAAATTTAATATTTAAAGTCAGTTGAATATTCATTTTGATTTTTTGGCCAACGCGAGGAACGTTACGTTAATGTAAATACCGAGTAACACAATGAATCGATTTGAAAGATATATTCGCTCGAAACTGAAAGCATTTTACTTCAAAGTAACACAATGAATCGATTTGAATAATATATTCGCTCGAAACTGAAAGCATTTTACTTCAATTAATGAATTGAAAAAATAAATATCAACATTGCTACTTGCAAATTCATTAATATATTTATGAAAGAAATTTTCGGGACTCAACGTAGGCCTATCAAAAACCATTCAGAAATCTGCTTGATGCTTATAAGTCCAGGGGCGGATACAGACTCTTCAACCCACCATGTGAAAATCCCAAACTTTTCCGATTTTCTGATCAAATTTCCCCGATTCTTCCCGAAATGTCTATAAAATTTTCCCAATTTTGGTAATTACAGACTACTTAACTGTGTGAAATCACAACTTTCACGCCCCTGAAGTCAGTTTTGAAATGCGGAAATGATGTATTATGATGATGATGAACTTTAACCTTGGTGCCCATATTGTATGTTCAGATCGACATGTACTTGTTTGTTTGTTTCTTGTTTCAAAGTTTGTTTAAATGGATTTGATAGGGAATTAGAACATTTCAAAAGCATTAGTAATCCTTTGATTTATAGTGTTTCATTAAACCGGTTCTTTGAGTTAGGATTTCACTGCAGTAATTTCTCTTCGTTGCACGCAAAGATTAAAGATGTCTGATGATACAGTTGTCTCAGCAATAAGTTAAGCTTCACAGCGTTAAATACGTCCGAATACGGGTCCCGTATATTACCGTATATGGAAGAAATCAGTCCATATATGGAAGAAATCAGTCCATATACTGTGATATACGGGACCGTATTCGGTAGAATTTAACAAATGTGCTTCATACCAGCCACTATAGTAACATTCCCTACATTTATTCTCCAATTTTTGGTCCCTTCAGATGATGACTGCTAGAACACTTTTCTATGATCTGGAATATTTACTGTAGTAATTTTCCTTTTTGTCTCTATGTAGGCTTTTTTGGTCACTTCAGTGTCCCACTTACCTATAATATGGTATACTGTGTCAGACGACGAAAAAATTGATTGCTTATTGAAACACCGTTTCACAAGAGAAATTGTTGTGGTTTAAGGTCATACCAATCGTCAGCTACCATTTTCGCTTACCACAGTGATCTTTCATTCCAAGTTGATCTCTCTTTCAATCCACGTTCAACAAACAAATTATATCCGATGTTTTGTCTTTAAAGACTTAACTGCTACAATTTTAATCTTCACTCTACAATTTATCCTTTTTAGCTAGAAATGATACCTGCTCATTTAAGTTATTTGCAATATTTCAAAACCCGTCTATTTTGTGGACAAATTGTCTTTTAGATAGATTGTTTGCTTACGATCGACGGATTGTGGATGTTGATGAATGTTGAAGTAGGGTATACACAATGTCATCCATGTTCACTACAGTGTAAAAAGTGAAAAAGGTTGAAACATGACTCTTGATGACTGGGACCCTGGATAAACAGGATTCATTCTAACCGCCATAACAACATTCGCTAAGTGGGACCGCTAATTTGGTTACCTTCAAAAAATAACATTTACGAAACACTGCGGGTAACTTAAACATTCGGTAGTTGGGACACTTTCATTCCTTTCTTATATATGTTTGAATGGTCTCTTCAGTACCCCCACTTGTCGAGAGTATGCCGTACTTTACGCAATACGTGGGAGTAGATCTCACAGGAAGCAGACTCCAATAGACTATCCATGGATGAAGTTTTACGGATGTTTTAGAAGTCACTTTTGGTGGTCCGAAGTGTCGGATTACATGAAACAAGATATTTGTGTTACCACTAAAACAAAAACAATGATAGAAAGTTTAACACAATTTATGTGTGTAATGTAGAGAGAGTGCACGATATAAATTTACACAAGAAGGAAACAATGATGGTTTGGTGTGTTGTCCACAGCATCGTATTTATGTGATTTGAGGCGTGGAGAATGATAGATAATGGAAGAAATTATTGGCAATATTTTCGCTCTGATGATTTTTTGAAGGGTATCGAAAATAGGGCTTACGATGTATTGATTTTGCAATAATCGGACATTGTTTTATTGAGAAAGTTTGAGAATAGGAGCATAACATTGTCATTACGTGGTTTGAAGTGGTTTCTGGACGTAAAAAGGTACACTAATTCGCTGGATAGAGTAGCTAAAGACATATTTTTCAAATATATTTACGAGAATACGTGAATTCTGCTTTTATGTTGTCGTCGGTAGATAAGGGACTTAGTTAAGATTTGAGTATGGAACCAGGAACAGTCGAGAAAGCGTATTTAATTCTTGCAGAAGATGAAAAATAATCGAACCTAGTCACTTTTTAGGTACCTTTAATAACGTTTGTACGCATTATTGTGGTCTTATACGACATGCATTATGTTAGAAACAATACTTTTAAACTAGTTTAAGTGACATTTTACATATAGTTATCATCATTTCTCATAAGTAATGTTTCCAATCTTTAACGTTCAGCAGTATTTTCTGGTGATCCAAGGCAAATATGTATCGTTTTCTCCAACTGTATTTATGGAACTTTGAAAATTCGACCTCAATGAGTAGGAATGGACATCTGAACACACGCTCAGTATGATATGATATGATGTGATTATTTACCCAGCATAGCCTCTTCAGTTTTCCATGAACTGTTATCAATGAGGGTGCTGCCTTCCTAGAAACACCTCAGGGTATAATGCAGAATTAACAGTGATTGGTGAAATTAACTACTCGAAACCCGCGTTCAGGCAACCAGCGCCTTAACCATTCCGCCACGGCCTAGCATTCCTAAAACGTCACGCCAATACTTAGTCTGTCTTACCTTAATTTTGTTGACTCAAGTTATCGTGGTATAAGATATTATATATCATATAAATGTAGGTGTGAACTTTTCACATCCGTTGCTTGTGTTGAATCATCAATCTTGAATTCTTGTACAATTACTCGTACTAATACTTATAATAAGATGGAATATATATAGAAAAATCCACCAAGTTATCTGGTAAAGTATTGTAACAACAATACATAGACGCCCTAAAGAATTTTCTGGCGCTATTGATTTAGACTCGGTTCTGGTCTACATCGTCAATCTACCGCAAACTTTTCAAAAATCTTGATATATCCATTTTTTCCATTCATGTTTGCAATCGATTCGTTTATAAAAACATATCAGCTCTTGAGTACCCAGTGGTTGTTCTTCCTTTCAGAACATCGTCTTATAGAAATAAGATTCGTTGTACACATAAATTTCGAGTTCCATGATTTTTCTGACATTTATTTTTGTTTAAGATTCCCAACGAAAAGTGTTACGATGTTAATATAAGTGAGCTTTGTTAAAGTAGAGACTGTTATTTTTCAACGCTGGAAAATTGGAAAAACCTCAAGGAAAGGTTGTCCCTTTAAAGTTCAACATCGATGACAGGGGAAATCGGGAAAATTTCATACACATTTCGGAAAGAATCGGGGAAATTTAATCAGACAATCGGAAAAGTTCGGGATTTTCACATGGTGGTTTGGTTTGAAGAGTCTGTATCCGCCCCTGGATGAGGAATTCTCCAAATTAAGAATCACCAAATTGTAAATTATGCATGTTCTGCCAATCTAAAAACGCAGCGAAATGAAGGACGAAACATCTATTCAGAAAGTACTTCTGTTTGAAGTTTTAATGGCATTTTGTAAGCATCTAGAATGAATTAAAAGAGAGGGTTTCGAAGAAAATAGTCATTTGCTTTCTATTAAGACTTTAGAAACAAGAAGTGTTACATTTGCCGGGTTTATGAGTTTGGCGTCGATGACGTCATCCCTGCTTTGACACCTATTCAGATGACTATGTGTGAATTGAGGAAAAAAGGAATGTTTGTTATTGTGAATTATTTACTTTTTGCCTTTTTTGTTCATACTTGTGTGTGGGCTTCTCCTCCAGCATCACAACACTGATGATGGTGCCAAGGCTCAAGTCACGTATCTTCGTCAAACAATCAACTCAAAAAGCTCAAAGTATATAATAGGGGAAATGCATATAAATAACTATGTGTTGGGTACTCCCAGCACATATGGAAAAAGCCACTGTTGGTCACAAGCCTTGACCTTATAAGTTAAAATGGAGTTCTTTTTCTCCTTCCTTTTTCTTTTGTTGCCGCATTTTTCTTTTATTTACAGTATCTTCTCGATAAGTGTGACCCTGGATAATTAGGGCTCCATGCAAATCACTATAGTAACATTCGCTAAGTAGGACTGCAAGTTTCACTTCAGATGACAGGGAGATTCGCTAAGTGGCACATTTTCTATACATCCTCTGTACATTTTTGCTTGGTCCCTTCAGTGTCCCACATATCGAGAGTATACTGTATTGTTAATTTTCTTTTTCGATGTCACAGGTCTTTCTCTATCGTGAATATCTGTCTGCCGTATCTGAATGTATTGTGCTGTGTGCGTAGTTATTTTTGTTTTTGTCATGTTGGTGTTGTTTTCGCCCATTTATATTATGTGAATTACCTATTACCGTCAGGCTACTTGGAATTCACTCATAATAGTATATAAATCACAATACCTTTAAGTTGGTGTGAATCTGGAACAAATGTTAAATTACAGGAGAAGTGTAAAAGATCGTTAAAAATTCATTATCTATTGTTGTCATGTAACACATAATGGTATTTAACTTACCTTTAGCTCTTTTTCTGTAATTTCACAGTACGGGCATGAGTATAAATTGATACTGAAGTATAGGACAATAGCGAGGTGAGGCAAACCAAAATCTAAGACGTACCGCCCGCAAAATTAGACACTGACCGATTTCCCGGTTAGAAATTTGTAAAGCATTACAATTTCCAAACCATCTGAGCAACGTTTACGTCGTAGATTTTGGTTTGCTTAACCTCACTAATAATGAAAATAAAACTACCGTATTTTCTCTAATAAGCGCCCGGGCGGTTAAAATTTTTTTTTGCAGTTTAGGGGGGCGCTTACTAGAGATTGGCGCTTATTGGAGAGTGGCTCTTATAAGTTAATGTGTAAATAAATGTTTGATGAAATTTCATGAGATTTATTGCTGAAAATCATTTTCCAGGTGTATTCTAGCGACTTTTATACAAGTATCAAAAAGACGTTTGTGCTAACCAGCGTTCCAGTGAATATTTGCTGATGATATTTGGAGTTTCAATGGTACTACAATGATAGCCTTATCGAATTTCCGTGTCTAAGGTGAAAAACCTATCGGGAAAAGCCCTTTTCTCAAATTTGAATCTGATCGTATGTTTCTAAAAAGAATTCTAACAATTTCAAAGCAGTGACAAAGGATATCTTGTTGAGCTCTTTGTCTGTCAACAATATGTCATTTATGTCAATCTCCAATATTAAAACATTTTATCCGGAGTATTTTGGTTATACTCTGACTTCAATCAATTTTTCTTTGTTCTGAAATAGCTGTTGAGCTGCTAGCTTCCTATGTTTAGGTAAGATTAAGGAGTAGGAGTTTGAGCAGTTCCTATGTTGTCTCCATTGCAATCAACATTAAAGGAAATGATTCAAGATGATAGTTTTTTTTTTGGTCAATACTAACTTGTTGTGATCACTGGTGTAGTCATTTTCGATCTCCATAATATGTGTTGACATGATTAAAGAGTTGACTAGCTGATCTGATATTTGATAGTCGATAACATTTTTATGGTGTATTTGCGACGGGCTACGGTAAAAGAGGCGATCATACTCCACCCGCTGGCAAAATCACTAAAAAACGTCTGTGGAGGAGTGCATTACTAGCTCTTGCTTTATCATGACCTTGGCTCTTAAATGTCTATACTATATAAGTTTGTACTTATACGGGGTTTGCCGTTGTTTGAACATGAGCGTTGATTCAGAGATATAAATATGTGACGGTCCATGGGGTACAATCATACTCCACCTGCTGACAAAATCACTAAAAAAGTTTTTTCAAGATTTTGAGAGGTAAGCAAGTAAATTATGGTTGGCTTTATGTCCCCTTTTCCCATAGACCGTCACATTTTTTGGGTAAACAGTGATGATATACAGTAGAATCCTTATAACTCAAAACCTGGACAACTGGAACTTTCATTAACTCGAACTCAATTGATCGGTCCCTCGATGCACATTAAAGCCCCTCGATAACTCGATAAGCCAGCCGAACAGTTTACATAGGTTCCTTGCAAGTTCGAGTTAACGAAAGTGTACTGCATTTCAAAAACTAAAGGCCGCGTTTCACTCCAATGTTCTTTCAGGCAGGAAATTATAGTAAAACTTATTTGAAATCAAATAAGATTAAACTTGGTTCCAAAATTTCCAGGCAGCCGTGCGTTGAATCAAAAAGTATATGAATGACCTGTATTTTATGTTAATTTTCTGTCGTTTATTAGAACGGTGACTACGAGTACATTTTTATATCGAGCCGAGTTCTTGGACGCCAATTCTCGAAGAATTAGACCATTTGTAGATTAGTTATATCAGCACCATATTGTTGTTAATACTTTTAAATACCTTCTTTATAGATGATTGAATCAATAAACTCATTTGATAAGATTCAATTTTATTTTATCGGAGTTTTTCCTAACATTTCAAGTTATTTCAAACACAAGAAAGCAACGTAAATAATAAAATAGTTCATTTTGTAAACCACATCTGCAAATAATTTGAAAATGTCACCCATCAATGGTCACCAAATAGAAAATGATAATGTATCATCAAATAATCAGAGAACTCAATTCCATGAAATTCCTTTGAACGAAGAAAATTATATCAAAGAAATTAAAGATGTTAAACAGATGACTTTGGAGTCAGACTTGAAGCCCAAGAAAATCTTCACAATCACTAAAGAGAAGTCTGGAGATAGCTCCTCTGATGACGTTGACGTTGAATCGACAATATGTTGTAAATGTATCAAGGTAAATTTATATTCTTCTTTTGTTTGTTGATCGGAGTTTCCAGAAGCATCTTAGTGTTTCACTCACTAGCGTCGGGCTCATTACCCGAAGGTTGTTAGTTCCAATCGCGGCCGTTGAGACATCTCTTGAGAAGTAAACTGCTTGCAATAAATTCGCAGATCATCTTGGAGTTGTCACCACCGTGGTTCGTCGTTTTAGCTTCTCACTAACCAGCGTCGGACTCGTGATCCGATGGTTGTGAGTTATAATCGTGACATCTGTAGTAACTGTTATCAATAACTTCGTAGATCATCTCGGAGTTGTCGCGGTTCAGATGATTCATAGAAAAGAGGACAATATGATAAAAAAGACTTTAGGGAAATGTTTCTGGTTCCCTGCTGTTCTACACACATTTGTAGACTTATCAACTTTTTTAGATCTTACATTGATTTTGTAAAAAATACAAAAAACGAAACTTCAGGCTCAGAAACTTTCCCTAAAGTCTGGAAGTATATTTCGCATACATTAAATAGCGCGAAGCTTTGGGAGTAGACAAAATGGGGACTACTTGAGTAGCATGATATCCACAACCGACGGCTTTTTCCTTTGTCAAATAATCTTTTGTTTACCTATACTTAAAGATTATTAAGCGTTTTTACAGCCTATAAGAGGAGCGGTGAATTAGCACGTAATTTTGTTCGCTTAATCCAATGTCATATGACAACCACTTAGGTTGGATATGGTTTTATTTCCTCTCAATGAAATGCCATCAGTCTTTTGGACTGTGGGGTGCTGAGTGTTAGAGCCCCGTAACGCACGTGGAAAGTAACAGCTGTCGCTCGTGGCAACAGCCGTATCCTCGTTCATTTCGCTTTATTTTCAAAACACACTTTACGTCGGAAGTTGATTCCGTTTCAGTCATGCGATTCAATATTCCGTTGGATGTAACAAGAAACTTTTTATTCCGGAAATAATCATTTTGTTTCAGCAATCTATTTTTATCAAACTTTCCACATTGAGATTTTCTTGTCACCTCTTGCAAGACCTTTACTCGCTTCTGACCGTTTTCAGTAGACTCTGATTGAGTGAATTTACAGAGAATCTTGTGGAATTGACGTTGATGTAGTTTTTACCACTGAACGCCTCAACTTCTCTGATTTCTATAAGCTCAGAACCTAAACTGCTCGAATCCACAACCGTCTCCCCAATACACTCGGAATGTTTTTCTCCTTTTAAAATAAGACAAAGTACGTTTCATTGTTTTTAATGCTCGCCAGAAAGTGACAAGGACTAGAATTAACTATTATTAGAAACTTAATGAAGTAACGTATCTACGATAAATCACCGGAACCAACGGAACCAACGAGGGGGGGGGGGGGGGGGGGGCGGGGGGGCA
>JAUBWS010061188.1:5404-20757 GCA_032270445.1 Darlingtonia californica | reverse complement strand
ATTTCTCCATCTCCGATTTGGTCTATTAGCAAAATGTAGTTATAAATAAGTTAAATTCTTCTTCTTTCGTTGTAAAACTAATACCTCTTTTCCGTTTTTATCATGTTTAATAATGGTAGGTTTATTATTGCCGCTGAAAGAATCTTGTCTGCGTTCCCATGTTTGTTTGAGTTGTTTGAAGCGCAACTTAAAAGAGCTTTCACGTAGTTTACACACAGAGAAAATACTTTCGTGATTTGTCATTGCTTAGCACAATCTAAAGCTCCATCACCAGAAATTTTACCACACCCTTTTTTTACACAAGGCCTAAATCTGTAACACTCATGCTCAGCAACCAGCAGCCTCACAGAATCTTATATATTTTCAAGAAACCGTTCTTTCTACAAATTTTACAACAGTATAAATAAGAGGGGGGAGTTCAAATCCAGTTTTTTTCTCAAAAACAACAACATTAGATTGGTTTACAGAGAAAACTTGACGATTTGTAGTCGTGTTTGTTCAACATAGGATTTACAATGTTTCTTTCCATACATTGACAATCGATTTGAGATACAAAAGAACGATGAGAATTCACAACATGTAAACAGACCCGTTTTATTGCGCCAATCCATTTTTTCTTCTCACTAATATTTGTTTGTGGTGTTTATAATTGTTTTTGAAACAATTTATGTTCATTTGTCAAACCGCATGTACCATGGTGTACCAAAAAATAATAATAAAATAATAAAATCTGCTTTTGCGTTTACTTTTAATTTTCTCACCCAGAGGTTTTCTATTACGACGCGCAGAGGTTAACCCTTAGAAGCAGCACGAAACTTGGCCAAAATACCACTAGCTCTTCGAAACCCTATACACCTGAACCTTATAGTATAAAGAGAAGTTTGATGTCTTATCTATTCCAATGTCAATGAATCTACATAAAGAATAGGATTGGGAAATTCTAAAAGATCTTTAAGACTTTTCAAAAAACTGCGGATTCTAAGAGATTAAGTCTAAAGTGAAACCACAGACCAACCCTGGGGAAGATAATGCGGAGTGAGGCAGGCGCTGAATTCAGCTTTTGGTTTTTAACTGTCTAAAAATCTCCGGATCGGAAAAGGTAATCCGTTAAACCGAGACATGAAAAAGTAAAAAGTTATGTCATATTTCACTCAAATTGCAAGTGTTCCATTCTCTTCCAGTGAAGCATATGGTTCCGGGATTTTCTGTGCATAATAACAGGAATCTTGTTAACACAATATAATGATGTTTTGTAGCTGTTGAACAGACATACGACATAATTTTTTACTTTGGCATCTCTGACATTAATCAAAGTATTAAAATCTTGTGAAGCTTTTATTTTTAATTTAATACGGTATAGATATTTCACAAAACAGAGAGGGAGTTTTCTTTAGAATTTTTGAAGGAAAAACAAGAAAATTTGCGATTGAATTGATTGGTGATTTCGAAATACCTTTTACTGAATAACAAACAGGAAACAGAGACATTTCAGCAGATAAACGAAAACATCATTAATTTCTCAAGCCAGTTCCTTTTTTGCAATAATTGTAATAAATGTTTTGTTATTTAAGGATTTTTAATATATGGCGTATGTTCAGTACAAAATATTGAATTTTGAAAAAGAGCGGCAAAGGCCAGTTTTCAATCCACGCAGAATATCTTACCAAATTACTGTAATTGCCAACATTCAATTGTATATGAATATCAACTAAGTAACCAATTTAAGTAATTAAACTATTTTTAATGGTTCATTTAGGAAATAGCCTTTTGTTTTCCAGCAAATATCATTTTATTAGACATTTAGCCATCACTGTAATTATCTACATTCCACAAATGTGGCGAAAACAAAAAGACCCCTTTTTCTCGTATAAGAAACGGCAGCTATGAGTATACAAATACCTACTCATGATAAGGAAATAGAGTCTCATTCAAAATATTTTGTACACAAATGTGATCACTCATAAAGAAAATGTTGTGTCATTCAAGCGATAAATATGATTTCGTCTACAGTGTGTAACTGTACTTAACCTCAATTTATTCACCTTTCTAAAAGTCTTTGAAGGCTGACAGTGGGAGGGGTTTAACGAAAATCATTTAGTGTACGTTTTGAATCTCTAATAAACTCTTATAAGTCGGTAACTATTCATTTGTGTGAGCTCATAAAGTCTCGATTGACTAATAGATATAGACTATTTTTCTTTATAAGAACAATTTTACAGCGAGTAAACAACAAGGCTATGAGATTCCATCTCAGGATAAGCTCATTTTTCATGGTTTTCATAACAAAAAGTTACGGCATAATATTGCACTTCTTTTTAAGAAATATTTTAGGAGTGAGGTTGGAATTCCATCTCAGATTTTCATAAAAGAATGTAGGCATCATACAGGAGATGAGTTGTTTACCTCGTTGACTATGTCATCATGGTGGTCATCCTCTTCATAGCAATGAGTCAAATTGTTTTGATTGTTATTGGGCGAAGCTTGGTGTATTACACTAGCCGTAGTGTTGCCGTGGCTAGCTGGCCTTGTTGTGTCGGTTGCCTGTTGTTTGGGGAGGTTAGAGGTATTTGTCGATGATTGGAAGGAGGCTTTAGCAGGCTGGTGCGTACCAAAACAACATAAAATTGAAGAGAGGAATCCCCTTGACCTTCTTTTCTTTGGACTTGCTGCTGTATGAGGATCTAAAAAAGAAATAAAACCAATAACATGAAACAGTATAAAATCATATGCACAATCTTTACTCTTGATTTTTCTCCTGTTTCAAAATGCTCAACATTATCTGCTTAATTATTTCATTCATTGAACAGTTCAATATATAGATAACTTGAACTATCGCTCACGAGCCACGCCAAATAAAATTGACAGCGTTAGTTTGCTACAATAACAGTACTGCAGCATCTACTTATTAATATCTATCAATCTATCAAAAAATGAGATCTCTCTTTGAGGTTTTACAAAAGTGAGGCTTTACACTAATAACCAGATCATAGGTAAATCAATTATTTCACAACAAGCCATAAAAAACAATACAGAAAGAAAAATTTACACGGATTAATGTTTATAAAAGCTACTACTAATAAAAATAGATATGAATGAACGTAAAAGGAATATATAATAGAAAGTGATAGGCAATCATTATCCAACTACATTGCTGAAATACCGAAAAATCGAAACAGTTTTAAACGATCAAGGGAATTTCATGACCATTTTGTCACATAAATTTCTCCTCTTGTTTTATTTTTCTGATGATAAGTGGTATGGAATTTGATACGGACTATGTGTGTAGCCAACACCTCATAAAGATAACAAAGACGAAAGAGCAAGTCATTTCCTTGAAAGCCATCTCAACTAATGCCAATTACAGTCAACCAAAAGAAAAACAAATAAAAAAGTATGTAATCAAACTAACTTAGCTGCAACCAAAACATAAGTCCAAAAATATGCTTCAGTTCTTGTGATTAGAATTGAAGGAAGGGTGTTAAGTGAAAAAATCCAAATATGAAAGAATAAATTGGTTGTTATTTTTACTTCACATTAACCTCCAAGCATTTTCCATACACCTCTAATCTCTTTTAGATGCAATCAATGACAGTGTTTCACAAATACTTCACAACACAACAAAAAAGTAATTAACCAAAAGGCAATTTGTACTGACTATAATCCAGCCGTTGTTATGGTGAAAATTATAGTAACGAGAAATGGGGGGACCTTTAAAATAGGGTTTCAAAACAAACAAGATAAAGTTTTTTGAGGTATTTGTAATCTCTTTAATATCAAATATACATATTTTTCTACTTTTTACATAAGAACTAAGGAGTCTTCTGCTTCATCTGAGCATTTCAGCAAGTCTGGATTTAAGATTTTGCCATTTTTTCCCTTTTTGCATGAACGTTTCAATCTAAGGGAGTCTATTTCTAATTGAGCCCAAATTGGGATATGTAGTACAACCCCAATGTGTCACAGAACTGCTCTAAACTGAAGTATTATTTGAAACAACTTAATTATTATATGTCAAATTTCAAAGCTGCCTTGGAATAGCCTGAAATAAACTCAGAGATATGATCTACTGAAATATTTCAACACAGGCTGCTTGACTTAAAAATCAATTCGTAGTGTGCAAAAGTTAAAAATCTTTCATCTCAGATTATTATTCCTTCGCTATTTTTCCGAATAAAAACGATAAAAAACAAATTCATTAAAATGAAATATATATATTAAAAGTTATCAAAGCAATTCGCAAAATACAAGTCTTCTCAAATCATAACCGTTGCTTTAGAAGTAACAAGATCAATGCCCTAAAATTCTAGTAACAGCTTAAAATTCTTAAAATCAATGACAATTAATAACCACAATCATAATTATTTTTTGTTCCATATGTTTTAATATCTAACCAAATAACTTATCAACATTATTAATATACGAAAAGCGTTGACATCCTTAATTACTTTATTTTTCATTGCAAAATGCTTAAAATAACAATCATGATAACTTGGCTTTGTTTATCAATAACACAAAGATGGACAAAATCTTGCAAATATGGCTGGGACATTCCAATAGTTCAATGTGCACAGAAACTACACCAACTACACAGTACTTTTTCACATAATTTTTTCAGTATAATCACGATTTACAAGAAGTTCGAATGTGGATGCACAACAGCGGTTGTAATTTCTAGGAAGACAGGTGGGAGCTCGACTTCCCCAATATTGTTTTCTGTCAATATTGATCTTCGCGAGTTTTTGGGTATTTTTAAGTAAAGTTGTACATAAGAATATTAGCCCCCTTCAATATTTTATTAGAATCGATGTTTTAATTAATATTTAAACTATTATCATTGTGCGTGTAGAAATTCATAAACTTTGTGGTGGTGAATTGGACGCCTTAGTGCAAAAGAAGAAGAACATTTTGATATAACCCGTTTCTTCCTGAAAAAAGTTAATCAATTGGTCCAAGTAATGGCAGAAGACATTTCATATCAAACTTAAACACATTTGACATCCTACATAAAATTTGAAGTTTATAGAAATAATATGATCAGAAATTTGATACTTTCTTCGTACAAATAATCTAACGGCTGTTCAAAGCATCTCCATAATGTCTCAAAGAACAACAGCAGCGAATTAATTAATAAGGTTTGGTTTACATTATAGACGAATTATCATACTACCAAATGTATTTAAAGGTAATTCTCATCAAATTACGAATTCCTATTTATAAAAGTTACTCTAATAATGGCACGCACGTTTGAGATGGTTTCGATTTTACAAAATGATGACGTGACCTCGAGTCTTTATGGAGTTCTTTATTACCACGAAAAACCTTATTTATGAAATGTAGAGAATTAATCCAGTCGTCAAGGTCAAGATTTTGTACACAATGAAATGTGGTTTAAATACTAAGTTAGATATATACAGGACGGAGAAATTTATAATTACTTACTAGTAATAGTTAATTCCAAGAGATGCATAAATCTTCAAAGGCAATACAGATGTGAAAATAGCAGATCGTTAGCTACATCAGGCTATTCAAATAGAACGCGCACTTATTATCCCAGATTTTTCGTGGTACCGTGTAACAAATAATACCTTGTTTAAACGATAACTTTGAGTGTATGGCGTTAAAAAGATGTAAAAAGAAGAAAAAAACGAATAAGAAAAAAAGGGGCTAGTTAACTTTTTATCGTGTGGATTTTCAAGCATTAAGGAGTTAAAGGTCTTCAAAGACATAGAGGTATTTTGGTCAAATCTGGACGTATATATACGTTATCCGTAGTCTAAGGGTTAAAGAGATATCATTTCGGTATGATAAACAAGTGACATAACGTAAAGATGTTTCGCAAACAAAAACAAAAACAAAAACACATCTAAAGTGGCGATATTGATCGTCTCGATTTACGGAGATAAGATAAGAGGGATAACATTTCAATCGTCATTTCTTACAGCATGCTCCTTCTTGTTCTGGTATTTACGGACGCCGAGAAGGGACAATCTCGAAATTTCAAATCCGAAACTATATTTCAAAAAAATATTTTTCAAATCCGCAATTAAGTATTTCAAATCAACATTTCAAATGCAAATGATTTTCCGCCAAAAGTAGAACTATTTTTTTGTACTCAGTTCCTACATTGAAATAATACTCATTAATAGTATACATCATTGATATCCTCACTTTTCAACACATCTTGATTTGACAAAAATCAAAAACAAAATAACTATTCCTGGATATTCCAGTCCACATCTTTAACAAAACTTTGCTTTAATTCTTTACCAGCACTATCAAGGTAGTGAAGCACAAATATCTGACTGCTCACCCGCTTGCTGACTTGCCTGACTGCTCACACGATTTATGAGTGCGCGGATTTGAAATTTGAAATGTGGATTTGAAATGTGGATTTGAAATGTGGATTTGAATTGCGGATTTGAAATGCGAACTTGAAACGTGGATTTGAAATGTAGATTTGAAAAATATCTATAGTTTCGGATTTGAAATATTTTTCGAGATTGTCCTTTCTCGGCTTCAGTAGGTATGAGGATATTGAATGAAAAAAAACCAAGTGTTGGTCGATCACACTACTTAAACCTAGCTCAGAAACTATGGTTTTCTTCGGAGGTACAGGACTCGTTTCGGCCTTATTATTAGGCCTCATCAGTTAAGCATACTCTAAATCATCTCACTATATTGCCACAGGAAAGATCGCAAACATGGATAGCAGACTTACAAAGTAACAAAAAAAATATTCCATTCCCCAAATATTAGGGCCTAGTTTGTATAGACCTTCTTGCTTGGTTAGAATAGTGCCGACAGGGTGTCTGCCAGAATATTAGGATGGCTTTCCCTGATATTTCCTTGGAGTTCTATCCTTTTCCCTGATTTTTTAGTTTTTGAGCGTAGCTAGATTCAATAGCCTTGACGTGTGTAACATATTTTTATCGACAAACTAACATTACGATATTCGCTTTTTTGAAATGTGACAACCAACTAGATAAAATGTTCCCTTAGAAATGGTAGGAGGACGTATTTTCGGGGGTTCTGACACCGTGTCGTCTGAACTCTTGATGGACTTATTTCTAGTGAGATGGTGTCTCAGAAAAAACACCCAGTTTCCTGGGCTGATAACAGGTTGATGTCAGGAAGGGCATCCGATCGTAAAACCTTGACTCAGCTTTCATGGTTTGTTGTTGATATTGTTGTATATTGAATTTTTTGGCTGCTTATACGATTTAACAGTTATGAATATTTCATTACCATGTCAGGGTGCAAGACCCGCTGGTAAAATGTCTTGTCACTTGCGAATTGCAACCTTAAATGTAGAGACTTCATCTGATCGCCTCAACAAAATCGTCGAAAAGTGGAGTCGTAGGAAGGTGGAAGTCTGCTGTGTCCAGGAAACTCGTTGGCGTGGTGGTTCGGCTCGTATGGCTACTGGTAAGGACACACGCTTTAACATCTTTTGGAATGGAGATAACTCGGGCCTCCATCATGGTGTTGGGGTCCTGATAAATGAATCTCTTAAGGAGAATGTGCTATCTGTATCAAGAGTAAACAACCGACTTATGAACATAAGAGTAATGTATCGTGATATAATCCTAAATGTTGTGAGTGCTTATGTCCTCAAACAGGTCGACCTGAGACTGAAAAAGACGAATTTTTTTCAGATGTTACTGGACTAATGCTAGCATCTCTGAAACAGAATTTGGTGGCGATTTGAACGGACATGTATGTGAAAATGGTACTGATACTGTTGGTCACCACGGTGAGCATGGTTATGGTTATCGCAATGAAGATGGTACCCAAGTTATTTATCTCTCTGTTTCAACTGATCTAGCAATGACAATAACAAATACCTTCTTCCGGGAATCAGAATAGATTAATTACGTACCGTTCTGGTCTAAACCTCTCCCAGATTGACTACCTTTTAGTCAAAAGAAGTAATCTAAAATATGCTAAAGATACTAAAGATGCTAAAGTGATTGGCAGTGAAGAGTGTGTCACCCAGCATAAACTGCTTGTAGTTGATATCATGCTTAACACTGTAAAGTCCATGCCTAAAAGATCCCCACATAATATTATGATCTGGAAACTTAAAGATGAAACCGTTTCCACAAAATATAGAGAAGAAGTTTCAAGAGAACTTCATCAAATAACTGCAAGAGCGATGTTAATGATTTTTTGTTGAATATCAAAACTTGTCTTCTTGAAAGTGCAGTAAAAGTGTGTGGAAAAACAAGAGGTGGAGTCCAAATCCATAAAGGGACTTGGTGGTGGGATAATAATGTTGAAAATGGCATTAAGACTAAGGGATATTTATGGAAGGAATGGCCGAATGGGGGGGGGGGGGGGGTGATTATAACAATAAACTGGCTTTTAAATAAGAGGACAAGCTGAACGCTTGGAGATCCCATTATGAAAAACTACTTAACGAGGAGTTCACCTGGGATCCTGATAGTCTTACTTATGTTGAGCCAATTCATGGTCATCTGCCTCTTATCAGTGAGGAAATGATAAAAGCTGCCATCAACAAAATGAAGTCTGGGAAAGCTGCTGGACCATCTGGTGTGACTACTGAAATGAAAGACATCTTCTTCATCTTTATTGATGTTGAGAAAGCCTTCGACCGGGTCCCTAGGAGAGTTCTATGGTTGGCCCTTTGTAAAGTCGGGGTAGAAGAATGGATTATGGGAGTCATAATGGCAATGTATGAAATCAAGTGTGGGTGAATGCATCTTTCATTGAACCATTTGACGTCAGGGTCGGTGTACACCATGGATCTGTACTTAGCCCGCTATTATTCATCATAGTGATGGAAGCTCTATGGAATTCCGTATGTCGTGCCCTCGGGAGTTCTCATATGCAGACGATCTAGTCATACTCGCAGAAACATTAGATGATCTTGTTGCCAGGTTTCAACAATGGAAGTCTGAACTGGAGAATAAAGGGCTGAGAGTCAACATCAAGAAAACTAAAGTGATGTGCTGCAATCATGAAGCTGTTGGTCCACCTAAAGTACCATGCACATATCCCTGTGGTGTTTGTCCTGAAGGTGTAGGAGTTAATGCTTTAGTCTGCTCTCACTGTAAACTATGGGTGCACAAACGATGTTCTAGGATTGAGGGAAGGCTGGTTGACGACTCCAATTATGTTTGCCCAAAGTGCTTGGGAGAAGCTGATAACACACATCCTCTCTTGATGAAAGAAGTTGTTGTTGGTTCCGGAACTCTTAAAGTTGTCCAACATTTTCGTTACCTTGGTGACACTTGTGGTTAGATGGGTGGATGTCAGACTGCCATAAATTCAAGAATTGGCTCCAGTTGGAAAGCGTTTCGTATTTCCTATTCTACCAAATAAAGCATCAAAATCTCTGGTACTTGTTACCTTTTGCTTATCAATTTTGTGAGGGAACAGTAACGGGGACCGGCAGGGTTCCAGCTCGAACTTTTTTTGAAAAAACACTTTCTCTATAAACCTCACTCAAGAAGCCCTTACTTTTCAAAACATGTCGCCGCCTCGTAGTAGCGAATGTCTGAGGATGCAAGTTACAGAGCTTGACAGCGACTTAAACCTGCACGAGTAAGTTAGACAATACTCAAGCAAGTATTATTTTCTTAGAAAAGCGCATCAAATGACTTCCTTTGTATGATTCATCATACAAAGGAAACGTCTGCAGATTTAAAGCTTTGTTTCGATAAATCCTTTTTCTGTGGATAAACTTAATAGAAGGATAAGGAATTTAATTCTTGTTAGTAAAACAAAACTAATATGGAATACGTATTAAAAACGTATTATTGGCGATTAATATGACTTCAAGTTGTTACGAAAAGTTTCTGGATTAATAACAGACCCAAAAGCTGTTAATATGTCTCAGCGTTGATATATACAATTGTGAAATAAAATATGAATAAGCAAAGAAAAGCTCCTGTATCAATAGGCTCAAATAGCTAAAGCAATACATACGCATGAGTGACAATAAACATGATTTCACACAAAGTGTTACGAACAATTTCCGTATCAGTACAGGGCTCTAAAGCTATTAATACGGAATGGTGGCGATAAATATGATTCCACCAAAATTGCTTTGAATACATCAATAAAAGACCAAGGAGCTATTAGTGAGCAGGTTGTACAATCACTGTAGCTATCATTAAGGCGACAAGGCTTAAGGATGACATTTACTAATACGATAGAGTGGAGCTGAAACGAACTCAAACTGGCGTATGAAAATCATGTGACAATACCATACCTTCAATATCAGACTTCAAAGGTTTAAATCGAGGTAGAGTTGAACCAAATCCTGACATTGTTTCATAACACATAAATCCCACTATAAAACATTTCGACTCATTGCAATTTTTGGATGCCAACCAAAAAAAACTGCCACTGTCTGAAGTTTCACTTCTTTAATTCCACAACGCTGGCGGTGTCAAAAATCAAAAATATCACGCTTCCATAAAAAGACAAATATCAACAACAGTTTTTGTCAAGAGATTATCGTAACACTCTCCTTCGCAATGCTTTAGTTTCATACCACATCCACACATGACAGGCATTTGATTTTGAAATGAAATGAGATGCAGTAACATCAAGAAGGAAACATGATAATTTAATGAAATCAAATCCAACACAAAGGAAATCATCGTTGAATAAAGGTTTATCGAGGACAATGTTTTGAAATGAGTTTACAGACTTCAAAGGGCTTAATAAAACTTCAAGAATAATTAAAGTCAATGAAAGAATGTATCCATCTTGTTACTTGGGCGGGTAACGAGCAAAGAGCTTCCAAATATAATAAGCCAGCCCTACTGCTTGCAAAATTAAAATCATGTTATCATCATCATTTTAAAACAATAACAGTCAACGGATATTGTCAATATGATAAAAATAATCCACATCAAAAATTTGAAATTTACACATGAAGATTAACATTACGCAACATTTACGCATGTGTTTGTTTTTAGGTTTATTTATGGTTGCAAGATTTGTTCAAAAAAAAAAAAAGGCAACTCACCAAAATTTACATCAACACAAAACATCTTTCAACAGGTTTTAACACAAATTCATATTTAATAAAAACAAGCCATAAAACAAACATGGCATAAAAGAAATTCTGTTTAAAAATAGCAGAAATATCAAAAACAAGCTAGATCAACAAACAAACAATCAAAACACAAACAATATAAAGGACTTTTTCAATTTTATATCAACAACAGATTAATATATTGGTATCTATACCAAATGCAAAGTGAAGCAATAAAGCAAGATTGTTGTGGTCCCAAGAAAATGTTTATAAAGCTTCCCTTGAAGCTGAACAAGTTTTTGTATTTTTATAATAAAAAACATCTTGCTTTTGGAACCAACTTTTGGAAATTGGGCCTAAAGGTTCTTAACTTTAATTTGCATAGTGTTGTAATGATGACAACCTTATTTCATTTTACCTGGTTGCGGTTTTAAGGGTACTGCCATTCAGGCTGTCAACGCCCTGTTAGGGGTCTTGCACTTCAAAGCCAAACAAAATTGTCAAATGAAGGAAAGATGGCGACGTTCACCAAATAATCTTATCAGAGTGCTCACTCAAATCTTATTTGAAATTCCAGGACAGTTCCAGGACCTTGCAGGACATCAAAGGACAAAATTGAAATATTCAAAAGTTGGAAATAGGAAGATGAATGGGCAGTCTCTATAAATCTGAACAAACACAAAACCTTGTGTTGCAACTGGTGATGAAGTACCTATTTTTATTCTTATGTATTTATGATCTCCTCTGTGCAAAAAATAGAGACTGACTAAATAGTGCCCATTATTTTATTGGTCGGAGAGAATTTTGGCAATTTGCAATTTTCTTACTCATAACCTACACAAATAGGCTATGAAAAATAGAGTTCTATAGGGTCATTTGTTTGCCAACCTAACGTCCTTGAACCTTCTAAAATCACAATCTCAAATCAGAATGATTACAGGAAAGTTTTGCCATCACGGTGCTTTAAGCCTTAAAAAAGGAAAAATATGACTAGCTATATGACTTGTGATTATCATTAAATTTTACCCAGTTGGAAGGCAGCAAGATACATTGCTTCAAACATAGATATTAGAAATGTCCCCTCAATCTTACATATAGAGATTAAGGTCCTCTCCGGACCTTAAATAATACATTAAACCGTTGCTAAGCTATTCCATTTTAAAAATCGAAAATATTTTTTGTGCTGACTCATCAGCAATTGATCACAAGATTTCAAAGTGGAAATTCAACAAACCATACCATTTCTTGGTATTTTGAAGCGATATGTAACATTAAATCAAAATTCGCTGATGCAAGCAGAAAATAGACAAAAATAGCCAGATTATTGTCTAGTTGAGTCTTGAATCTTGTTTTTTTATCTAATTAACTGTACCCCATAAGAATGAAATTCTAATTTAGTGAGTTGGATAAGTTAATTAATGTTTACTGACATATATAAGCAAACCTAATTTATATCAGGGTTTAGATGAAAAGCTAATTGCCAGCTCTAAGAAAGTAAAGAAGGAAAATCTTACACACTGATCGAAATAATCGATTGAAGTATAAAATCTAACTCCAAATTTACTATGAAGATCTTCGTACATTCAAGCAAACGACCAGAATATTAACTTGAGATCGAAAGTCCCTTAAAAAAAAAAAAACTGACCAATTTTCAAGTTGAACCAATAAACGCCCTTTCACGATTAATAGCTTTCATTTCTAGTGGGAATATACATTTTTCGTGTAAAAAGCGATCCTGGATCAACATTGTTTTGCAAGTATCACAACAAAGTGAGCTTTTCAAGCCTTTCTTAAGGCTTCTGTATCTGTCAAAGAGTTTGTAGTGTTAAAAAAAATAGTATTCCCTAATATTCTTATTTCATTCTGTAGAACCAGTGGCGGCCTGGCATAATTTTTCTGCCGGGGGTAAAAATGAAAATTAAAAGTAATGACCCCTCCTCTGCTTTTCCATTCCCTTTTAATAGGAATTGAGTAACCAACCAAAAGGACTATATAACAGTGGACCCTTGCTTTTAGCCATGAATTTCCTTCTTTACTGTCACCTAAAGGCCACTTTGGCCCTGAGGGTGAAGAAAATTTTACTTTGAGACCTTTAGATTACTAGAGAATGGGTCTTTTTTGACCAAGTAATACAAATAATAAAAACATAAAAACATACATTGATTGGGTTCGTTCAAAAGATAATTTTTCTATCGTATCTAGGGAAAGCTGAAAAATCCTTATTGAATTCAGTAAATCTTACTGACACTGAAAAAGGAGTTTCTTCTGCTTGCTTAAAGGGAGCAAATTGTAAGGTAACAGGAATGATTCATTTACTTATAGTAGTAACAAGATATGTGACTAAGTAGAACAAATAAAAGGAAGCACAATTTCAAATTTTACAAAAACCTCTCAAGCATGAAAAATAAAATGAGCTAATGATAATTGGCCATAATCAACATTTCAAGGTAATTTGAATGTCAAAGCAAAGCTAACAAGAATCAACAGTTAGGCAGAATCATCTGGAAATACATGAAAAGTTAACATCAATGAAAACAAAGAAAATCTCATAGAACTCTACGCCTTTTAACATGGTAATCACCAGCAACTACAGGCTCGTACGAGCCATCATAAGGATCAAAGAGACTAATTCTAAATTAAATGGATCAAAAGCATATGGACTTCATTGGGTAATTAATTAGCCAAGGAATATTCAAAATTATTGATCATATTTTTTTTCATTCAACTATTTTGCCCAGGCCAGGCTAGCATGAAGCTTAACTAGCAGTTGTAATTCACTGTTGGCCTCCATTTTCAAATGCATTGCTTCATTTTGAAACTATGGTATTGCAACTGAATGACTGATTCATATTGTGAATACAACTGAATACAACTACTGTAGTTATTCTAGGAGTAGAAACTTTGCTTTCGATATCTACTCTCACTACAAACCTGAAAACTCGTTAAAAACTCATTAAATTATAATGAGTTTTTTCCCTAAAACAAATGGAATTGGCCCAAAACAGTAGTTTTTTTAATCAAATAATGAGTTTTTAACGAGCTTTTTTGATAGTCAGAAAAGCTTGTTAAATTTTGCAAAAAAATTATGAAAAACTCATTAAAAAGTAATTAAAATATATCCAAAAATTTCAAAATTGAACAAACTTGTTATTTTACAAACTGCTGAAAAATAAAAAGATTTCTTGACATTTTGATGAGTTTTTTTGAGTAAATAACGAATTTGAAAAATCTTGAAAAAAAACTCTTTGAAAACTCATTAAAATCTGATTATTTTTGTAAAAACTGCTGTTTTGGGCACATAACTCAAAAACACTCGTTAAATTTAATGAGTTTTTGATAATTTTAACGAGTTTTCACATTTTTAGTGCCTGATGCACTTACTCTCATCAAGTCTGGAATAAATGTTATGTAACACCTATTTTGTAGAAAAAATCCATTGAATACATGTTTATTCAAGCCACCCTGACCTATATAAATTTGAATCACTTACCATCCACAGCTTTTATTAAGGATGCTTTTCTCAGAGAAATCATTGAGAATTAATAAATTCCACCTTATGGCAGCTATATCAACCATTTCTTTTATTTCATCAAATTCCTTTAAGAATGTCCTGTCGGAGGGTATAAAAGATACATAAATCAAAGTTATCTTGAGCCCAAGCATTTACCCAATTTTATCCTTCACACTCTTATAAAACCCTCATAAAAGCTACCTCATTACATGAAATGTACATGAGCATTACTTAGCGCACCAAAAGACTTTTGAAGTAAATCTACAAATGGGTGGTAATTAATGTGGATTGACACCATGCATTGAAATGTGGTAAGAGTGAAATATTCAACACAAAGAAAAAAATACTTCACAATGGTAGCCTGGAGGAAGAAAATGGTTCACAAGTTAGAAATTAACACCAATTTTTCTCTATCAACTTTTGATTGAGACACAGTCATCAAAATTGTAGGTTTATTTAACACTGTACAGAAATTAACCCCGGTATAATTAAAATGGGACAGGAGTTAAGGGAGGTTTTTATTAACACAAAACAAAGCCATTGTATAATATAATTTCATATACCATCACTACCATTGACAGATACCATATTTCTCAGAAAAGGTTCCTTTTGTTACACTAATCTTTTTATAAGCATAAAAGCTGTAAGCATAACGAAGTTAAAATTTGAGAAAAATTAACCATATTGCTAAGTATAATGCTACCCATGACTGTAAGGATAATAATTTCTTTAAATGCTGTATTTATTCAAGTGTGTGTTAATATATTTTAAACCAAACTTTGTTACCCAGGGGAACAGAAGTAAAATCAATATTTCATGGGAGAAAAGTTG
>JAUBWS010061177.1:2470-15499 GCA_032270445.1 Darlingtonia californica | reverse complement strand
CGCAAGGCTCTGTATGTTTTAGAAAACATGTATATAACACAGTTCACCGTTTAAGAGAGAGATAGTAATTTTCTTTATGATAATAAACAATTTTTACTGATTTAGTGTTTGATATGTTTAGTTTGTTATAGGAGAAATTTTTCGAATTTATGGTATTTTTACTTTACCTTATGTATGGATTTTTAAGACACAAAACAGTATTTGATTTGATCGTTTTACAAAAAATGGACTTAGCTACTTAAATGCGTATATCAAAACTGAACAAAAGCACCTTTACTTTTGAGAGCTACTCTCGAACACTAAAGTTTTATTAAGTTTTACTTAAAAAAACTAATACAGTTATCTAAAGATTAAAGTATCTCTTAACGAAAAAAGGAAAGTAAAGTGTGTTTTTTGTATACTTTATTGTTATAAATAAACATAAAAGATTTTACCCTTAACCTCGGCATCTAACACGAGAGAAAATGGAACTTTGTCTGAAGTTAGCACAGGGGCGGATACAGACTCTTCAAACCACCATGTGAAAATTCCGAATTTTTCCGATTTTCTGATTAAATTTCCCCGATTCTTCCAGAAATGTCTATAAAATTTTCCCGATTTTGGTAATTTTAGACTACTTAACTGTGTGAAATCACAACTTTCACATAGTCTCTATCCGCCCCTGTAGCACATTCGATAAAACGAATCTTGTAAGATTTTTTATAAAAAACTTATTGTAAAAAATTATCCACGGTGATTTTATTATTAAATGTTTATTTAAAAAATATATATACGATTATATTTGTTATTGGTTTCCATCTTCTAATTAATGGGCCTCACAGAAAAACATACGTAATTAGGGTTCTTATTAATATGGTTATATATACGGCTGTCAATCTTGAACTGAGTTTTTGAAAATCAATCTGAAATTTTACGCACTACAATCTAAGTTTCCGTGTGAATGGTTCTGCACAGTTCTACGCTTTTCTGCTTTATTTTGTGGTAGTCGAGATGTTTATTGAACCTTTGGTGTCGCTAAAGTTACCCATGCTCGTCATTACTCAAACTTTAATTTATTATTCGATAGAATATCGTATTTTATTTCGTTACATGTCCAAAGGCCCGTTTTAAGCCAAAACAAAGGCTTTAAATGTCAAATAAATTCTCTTGTGCGTCGGCCTACAGCTGAAAGTGCTTAGAAGACCCCTGATAATTGACTTTCGTTTCAACTCCTTGGCCTTTTGTTCTAAAAAAAAGGTTTACTAGAAGAGCTTTAAAAGGGATAACACACTAAAACCATAAATGTATGAATAGTGAATTTCAATGTCCCCTGCATTTGGGTAATAACAAATAAAAAATCAGGTACCTAGATATCAGTAAAAAAAGTTTTGGCAAAAACTGAGAAAACTTAGCAAATGACAAAGGTTTTGCCGATGAAGCTTTTACCGATGAGGTATGTTTTGATCGTAGATTAATTTGCTTTCAATAAAACAATCCATTCCTGCTTTTTATTCCTAGAAGAAAATAAAACATGTCATCTTCTGCAACACCAGTGGATAATCAGCAAGCATTATACAAGTGAGTTTCATGTCTTTTTATCTTATAATAACTCATTATGTTTAGGAAAATATATTTGTATTTGTATCAACATCAGAAAGTTTAGGACTTACGTTGAAGACTATTGAAGCTAAATTATGGAAATTTAGTTTGTAATTTTGCAGAAACCACAACGTTAACAAATATTTTCATTATTATTATTATTATTATTATTATTGTTGTTGTTGTTTCTATTATTATTCATGAATATTTTAACAGGATATTTATATTTCAGTATTAAAACTATATACTGCTATTAACATGTGTCCTGAATTTTGCGGAATTTATCTTTTTATCTTTTTATCGTTTTGACAGTATTGCGAGTTTCGTGGAATTTAGTCTCGCGAATAACAAATAAAATTACGCGAAAATTTCTTCTCTAAACATAGTTCTAATTTTATTACCTATTTCTTTTTTTCAGAAAAATCCGTCCAGAGAAATTGATAAAGAAATATTTTGAGCAGTTGACGTCGGGTTGTGGACGGTCGATTTGTCACAACAAACAATGTGTAAAAGGAGGACATGTAAAATTGCCTTCAGATGAAGCTGCTGCATTGGCCCTGAGATTTCTAAAAGAGCAAGCACAAATATGTGACATTCTTGGTACGTTGCTTTCATAGCATTATTAGGGAAAATGTTTCGAGGAAAGAAAATTTACACTCGCAAAATGTTTTTTGACCGGTGCTTGAAGTAAATATTTAACTTAGAAATTTAAGTCAATTTTCAATTTGTTGCTGATAAAGACATAGTGTCATGCATATAAAATTTCTACTAGAGTGAAACGAAATTTATATATAATTCACACGAAATATTCATATCAACGTTAAGTATAATCTAACTAAGAAATATAGGTCAATCAGGACAGGCTCTTTATTTGTACACTAGAACTGTTACGAGATTCCTGTCTCCTGGAAACGCATACATGGAGCCTTTATGAAGTTAAATGTGATTGGCAATTTTCATTACCAAAGAGTCCACATACTCAGGTCCTTTAAGCTCTAAGCTCAAAGCGCTCAGCACTCGCCTTGAACCCGTGTATGAGGATTGATGTTCGTGTTACTTTAAGGAGATTAAATTGTGCAAATTGTGCCCTAATCCGCTAAAGTCCATAAAATTCCAAAGATTCAGAAAGAAACCATCCGTGAAATTGTTATCCGAAAAAGATCCGAAATGGCGCCTGATCCGCGAAATGCTTTGAAGAGCTACCAAGAAACTTATTAATACAATCTGACTGTTTTTAAGAAAGTACTAATCGACTTCTCTTAACCCATTTAAGAAAACATGAAACAATTGTAAAAATATCGGAAAAATTATAATAACGTCCAGACCTTAAAATTTAATTCCCCTGAAATTTTATCTCCTCAAAGTACCAAATAAAAAAAGAAAAATTTCTCATATGACTTCTTACAGTCTTATTTTTAGATTTGGATCCGTCACCTACATTGAGCTACGATTTCTTACGGCAAGTCGTTAAAGAATGTCAAGACGAGTATCTGAACTTCAAACCCCTGACACGTTTACTAAGTCAAGTATTCTCATCTTCTGAATTACTGAATAAGAGCTTTTTATGCACAAATGATAACATAGATGACAATAGACCGGAATCTATCTTACCTATCGATCATAAACAAACTGTTGAAGCTTATAATTTATTACTTGGACTCTCTGAGGAGGCAGTTGAAAATGCCATCATCAATGGTATTAATGCTTTAGGTAATCGTATCGAAATTGACTTGAAAACTAACCACCAATCATTTTCGAAGACTGATCTGAACCAGTTTGTTATCATTTTGTTAAATCCAAACCTTTTAAGTCCAGAATATTTAGAGTGTGGTTTACCGAACATGTTGAATGCATTAACATCGATACCGACTGAGTTACAGTGTACATTAGTCCAATACTGGTCGAAGTACGAAGCTGATGAATTGCATGGTATCTTGGATGTCTTTCAGCAGATGATCACGATGAGAATTTTGACAGGACCTCATGCCACCATTGGAAGACCTGTCAACGATGATCAGCCCATAACAAACTCTGTCAAATGCATGAAACTTGTTTACCTTGCTAGCTTGCTTGGTGGCGAAATGGATGAGGAATTATCCTACGGAATGGAGGAGAATAATGCCGAAAATGAGGCACAGGAAATGAATCCTACTCAAGCAAGACTTTTGCAGCATTTGGCTTCATCCATGGACGAAAACAATACCTCAAAAAAAGATGAGTTGATAGAGACGTTAAAAATTGATGAATTGAAATGTCGTAAACCTCTAATCCCATCGAAAGACTTCCTTAATGAATGCTTAAATGATGTGATTGAAATAGACCAAGATTTTACCAACTATAAAAATGAAAATTCACCGTCCTTTCTGAACTATCCATTTGTATTGAGTACATCCAACAAAATATCTGGACTATTTTTTGACAGCCGTGTGCGTATGTTTAGCGAAAGAAGACTTTCAGTGTTATATGGTTTAGTACACGGTCATATGCCATCGCCTTATCTAAAATTGAAAGTTCGAAGAGACCACCTGATCCAAGATGGCTTAGTTAGAGTAAGAATTAAAGTTCTTCATTATCAATTTATTTCATTTGTAAAACTTCGGATATGTGTTTGATTTCAGGGTGTGTGCATGGTTATCAGGGTGGCCACTTGTACTGGAAAGTCCTGGAATTTTGTCTAAAATTTTGAGTGGCCACCCTGAATGTAATATATCGGTGTGTTTTAACCATGCAGAATCATACGAAGTCGTTTTTTTATAAATGTCCTGGAAATGTCTTAGAATTTAGTCTAAGATTTTAAGTGGCCACCCTGATTATGATATTTTGGCTTTGTAGAAATTGTTGATTTTTTTGAATTTTGGATGTGACATCCACACGAAGCACTGTCACAATATATGATCAGCTAATCTCCTTCAAAAAAATCATTCTAATAAGTAAGGTCACGTTGAGTCCGGGAATGAAAAAAAATAATCTGCATTAATAAATTTTTTTAGTTGTAAAATACAAGGCCCGGACAGGAAGAAAAAGTCACATCTAAAGTTAACGCTCCAACTAGATCGCACGCCTCGAGTCAAACCAGGAGTGTGTGGGCGCGTTTACTCATTTTCCCCACTATCAAAAAGTGCGTTACGAAACGGTTGAATGTCCCCATGTACCGTTACTCTCACAGTATTAGGTCTCATGTAAGTCACCTCCTCAAAACACAAACAACCAATTGGACTGCCAATAGTTAATAACCACTGTCGTAGATTTATAAACGGACGTTCACAACCAACAGTGCTCCGAGCGATTATTTACAGAATTTCATAATTCTAACTCTCTACAACCCGAACTGTTTCACTATGTCCCTTCAACTTTGAATTCGAAATCAATTTTTAATTTGAATTCCTCGTCTCCACTCACTAGGTGAACGGGTACTTTTTTCCTTTCCAAATCCTAAACTTTACATTGACAACTCTGACAAACCCCTAGCCATCATCATTCCGGAAACATGACAACGAAATTCGAGCGCACTTCACCGGAACTCGGGTTGACGTCAGTACTATTAGGGACCTGACCTCGGCTCGAACCAGGTGGTTTAATATTACGGTACTGACGCTATAACCACCACTAACTATCTAATATGTAGACCAAATACTCTCACTTATCGAACTCTTTCCAATTCGAATAGGTTTTTGTCTGTTTGAGTATTCGAACATGTAGAGAGTTCGCTGTATTAAAGTATTTCGCGTTTGATATCGAAACCAAAAGTTACTAAAACCTGAAACTAACCTGGTCGATTAGAATCCGGAGGCAAGGCGTGCGCTAGAAAAAACTGTCGATCTTCTGCTTAGTCTTCAAAATGGCAGAAACGAGAGGGTTAATCTTGTTGAAAAGCTAGAGGGCTAAATCATCTGAAGTTTAAAGTGTACGTCAAAAAGGAACAAAATTCTTAATTCATAAGGACCTCCAATAAATCAGAAATAAAAATAAAGAGCTAACCATATGGTTATAAATGGAACCTAACTTTGGTCAAATACTCAATACAACGTAGAGATTCTTTTTTCTCGTATTCATAATAAGTTGTTTTTTAAAGGTAACTCTCTTTTGTAGAGACAGACTTTTCTCGTCTCTAACTTTTGGAGATTTTCCACAAAACATGACGTAATTCTGATATGTATAATAAAACCAGGTTGATTTGCATTTGTTTTTAAACAGAACAAACTCTCTCTAAGTTTAGATTGCATCAAAAGATAAAGTCAATAGTGGCCATATTGGGGTTAGACTGGGTTAGAGCATATGGTTTTTCTAAAGTCCACGGCTCGAGCCTGGATGTCCGGGTGTAGTATGCGTAACACCCCTGACAGTACTAGTAATGGTTAACGCAGCAAAATATTTATGACACTAAGTTGTGTCTCGAGCCTTTTTTTGATATTCGTATTATTTACAAAGCATATCAATGAGAACATCCTTGACAGTACTGGCGTCAGCCAGATTCGAGTGAAGTACATTGAACAATTTGTGACCGAATAATGGTTAATGCAGCAAAATATTTATGACACCAAGTTGTGTTTCGAGCCTTTTTTAATATTCCGATTATTTACAAAGGATATCAATGAGGAATCATGTCGCTCTAATAACAAGTGTACGTAACCTTGCGGAATCACAACAGTTAGATAATTTTCACCATTAAAAACATCAATCTCAGAATCTTTAAGATCTAACCTCAGCGCCTTAACCACCCTGCCTCCACGATTCCACCCACAGCCCAATGGCTGACGATGACTTTAGTGGTGAATGATATCAATAATAATATCAGTCATAACACGCTCTTTCAGATCATGCAATGCTTTATAAATTATTATCATTATTGATTATGATTATCAATTCTTTGTAATAAAAAAGGCTGTGATGCTCAAATAGTACAAAGCCAAACATTCGTTAATATTATCTCCGTAAAGCTGAATTTAAATTTAAAAATGAAATTAATCGGAACTGTAACGCGACTCATAATTTTTGATGAAAATCATTTTGAAATACAGTTTTTCGTATTAGAAATTTTTGAGTTGGACTTCCAATCGCGAAATCAAATTCCCATGATGAAAAAACTTTCGCGAGATTTAATGATGAAATTGACTTTGTATGCAGTATAGGTAATCAAGATTTTAGAAAGATTATTATCTTTTATAGCTTGAAATGATTGCACAAGACCAACCAGAGGATTTCAAGAAACAATTTGTTGTAGAGTTTGATGGTGAACAAGGAATTGATGAGGGTGGTGTATCCAAAGAATTCTTTCAATTAGTCATTGAAGAACTCTTCAACCCTGATTTTGGTAAGTTGTCTATATTATAAAGCTCAATAATTCCTCATGTATAATCAGGAGTGATTCAAGATTCGGGAAAAAATTTGGCGGCAAGGGAAAGTTATCGAATTATTTTTAATAGCAATTTGTCCATTTTTATGACACCAAGCTCATTCGTATCATCGTCTGTAAACATGATTGAATTAGTTAACATCAGAGAAACACTTTTGGTGGTCAGGGAAAATCAGGGGATTAAGTTCTTGTTCTTTCATGATAGGTTCGAAAAACTGTAAAAAGTCTTTAAATCTGTCTTGATCTTAAAATATCTATTCAGAAGCTAACGTGCTACTTCGGGTCAATGACTAAGCAGTGATGTTATCTTTAATCATCAGATGATTTCCTGTAAATTCATGGGAAAACAATTTTTGAGACCAATCGAAAATCAGAGGGCAACATCTGCAAATAAGAAGAAAGACACTTTAGAATTATCTAATGGCACTTAATACTTGGGCATCTATTCAGAGATTACTATTGGCGTTTTTAACCCAAAAGAAAGTTTATTAAAGAAATTCACAATGAGAGCAGCGTCCCACGATCGAACGCTGTTTTCTTTAAGATTAGCCCCTCAATGTTATCTATTGTGAATATTTTTATAGGTATGTTCGAATTCAACCAACAAAATAACAGTTGCTGGTTCAATCCATCTTCCTTTGAGAACGAGAATCAATTCACACTGATTGGTTTATTGTTTGGTATCGCCATCTACAACAGTTGCATCTTAGATGTCCGGTTTCCACCCGTCTTGTATCGAAAACTTTTGGGCATTAAAGGGAAGTACAACGATTTGGAAACATCGCACCCTGTAAGTAATTGGCAAAATGACGGATAGTACTGATGACGTCATGTATCATGTTTGTCGGGATTCGCTACTTTTTAGGCTAAGATTTCGGGATCTTGAGAATTTCAAGTCGGGATTTCGGGATTCAATAAGATTTTTTGATTATCGGAAAAATTCATTATTACAATCGGGAATTCAGGATTAGTACCAATAATCACATGCTGATTAGGGAAATTTGGGAAAGGTTTCCTCGTTCAACATTTGAAATATTCAAGTCTCCCTCGCAATAGCTAACACGTGTTACTGCTTAATCACTTTTTTTTATTTGAATTCTCCCCTCTCAAGGCCAGGGCCACTCGCTAGAAGAGGAGATACTTTCTTGCCTTTTTCTAGATCTTAATCCTTATTCTGTCTACTCTGACTAACCCTCACCCAACCCTTATCATTTGAGAAACACTCTCGAAATTTAAGCGCACTTCACCTGAAGTTGGTAGGTGTCAGTACTACCATTGACGTGACCTCGTCTCTTGGCTACTACTGACATGGGTAAAAGGGCACACTCGTTTTCCCAAGACGACGTCAGCAGGAAATTTCGAACCAGCGAGGAACTTTATATTATTCTAAAAGGCTGTTCATATGAGCCCGATTAACTTGACTTGCGCGGTTCTTTGGTGTTCACACGAGGTTTTCTCGGCTTGTTTTCAAAAATTATTTAAAGTTACGATGTAGTTACGTGATATTTGTTTACATATTTCCAATGTTTTAGAACACAAACGTAATACAATGTTTTTCAGCCCGGTCAGCTGGGATATTGGAAAAACATCCCGCTTTGCCGGGATCTCGGCTGAACAAAGCGAGATCTTGATTACCAGGGTCAGCAGCTCGTTTTTCAAACAACAGGTTGTTGATTTTAATGAAGATTTGTTAGGAGAGCCGAGATCTCGGTAAACCGAACCGACCTGGACTGGATTTTCTCATATGAACACCCTTTTAGTATCTTTCGACGTCAGTCAAATGTCGATCTACCATGTGATTAGAAGTGAAAATTGAGGACGTTTAGGTCATAATACTACAATATTTTTAATTTCATATTCACCTTTTAAGCGAATTTTGTGAATGACATTTGGCTTAATTAAAGTTATGGAAATTTTGTTTTTCGCCAATATTTCACATAAAAAGCCTTCATTCGCTAAATTAAGACTATATATGCGTCCATTGATTTAACTATAAAAGCTGAAATTCTTCACTTCAAAATGAACTAGTTCATGAGTAAAAATTTTGGCCTTTTATGACATGAGAAAAAATATGCGAATGTTGGGAATTATGGAGTTTTTTGACCGCTTCTGGATCCTTGGCCGAGTTGTTAAGGTGTTGTTGCACTTGAATTCTTTATTTTGACTCCTTTGCGTGGCCATTTTGGTAGTGAAATTGGCCATCGGTCATAATAGTGGGTGGTTTCAAAGAAAGCAGGATCCTCACAGACAACAGTTCTTACTTAGAATTGAAGAAGCTATGCTTAAATATGAACCTTATCTTAATCACCCGATGATAAAAAAATTTTTTATGGGTAACAGGCTCGGATCTGGTAGACCCTAGCTATGTAAGTCAGGATGGGGGTAGTGTATGTTCAATTTCGACTAAATTCAACAAGCGTTGGGCGGGCGTGACGTTAGATTTTCACCGCAAATATATAATGATTTCACTGGGATTATATCTCTTGACCCGTTATAGCAATTTTTCGGTCCCAGTAGGATTTTGCGGGTGGGTTGACAATCTTTGCAGACCTATGACGTCAGAGTTATTGCAAAATTGCATTAGGAGAACGAAAGTTAGTTTAAATGTTATTATCTGTTACTTGATGACAATATCTTATTATTTTTAACGACCTTAACTCTTTCCCTGTAATTTCGCAGTACCTCCAGATCCGCGCCTGTGCAAAATTTTGATGCCTACGTCGGCTAAACTTCGCTTTTGCTTTATTTTTGGACAGTTTTATGAAAGTTCTAGGTTTCGCGTGAATTTGATTTTGCAATCTACGTGAATTTTGTTTGAAGACCTCAAGGTTTTGTGAAAGAGTTATTTTATTTAAAAATGTGGCGACTTAACAGCAAGTGAAATGAATTGTCTTATTCACTTTGTTTGATTGAATCTCATCTGACTCTTCCATAGGGAATCTACAAAGGACTAAAACACCTCTTGGAGCATCCAGGTAATGTGGCTGAAGATATCATGTCCACATTCGAAATCACTTATGATGTTTTTGGATCTCCTGTTACATATGAATTAATCAAAGATGGAAAGAACATCCCTGTTACCAATGACAACAGACAAGTAAGAGAAAATCTGTTTTTTCACTTTGGTTACTTGGCGAACGTCCTCCAGTTAGGGAATGTTTCACACATCCATTCTAAGTTGTGTGACATTATATAGTGGGCAAAATACCTCCTTATTTCTGCCATTTTAAGCTATAAACTCGGATCATCAAGGCAAGTTTGGCAAACAAAAATAATTTCCCTTGTCAAGATAAATTGAGGCAACTACTTTTAGAAAAGTCTGGTTCAACAAGAATAAGGTTCCTGAATTTGCTTTTTGTACAACCATGCCTCACTTTCATGACGTTTTCAATGGCAACAAGAAAGTTATGACTAGATAATGTTAGAATTGCTATCGTAATATCGTGGGATTTCTTCGCAACTAATCGAATAAAAACTTTTCTTGAGATCTCGACGTCGTAGAAAACTTAATTGAAACGAGGCTGGGTAATGCAAAAATAAATACGGAAAGCATCTAATGACTTCCGTTTAAAAGAGATCACATTGTATCGATAACTTAACTCTATTTCTATTCCCTCCCCCTCCCAGTTTTTCTATAATGACTCTAGAAGTAATAGAGCTTTTGCCTTCAAATTTTAGGAGTTTTACCAAAATTTATCCCTGCATTGAAAATTTCAAAAGAAAATTTAAAAATATCTTGTTTCTATGGAAACCACAGGTTCCTCGTTACTAGGTAGTGATGACGTAATATGGAAAATTGCTTACATATGCAATTTATCTGATTAATGACTTTATATTAGTCTTTATGGTTTCAGGATATGAAATTGAACATTAAAATTGCGTAGCGACTGTTGCTAGGACCATTTTCATGTGTTCGGATTATATTTGTCCGGAAAGTCGCAATTTAAACAAGAATCGCAAGTTGCGATTAAATATTTGCTAAATATTCAGTTTTATTTTAGTGACCCTTTGAAAACACCAATTATATTGATTAACCACCGAAGAAAAATCTACAAAACAAATTTTCTGTCTGTTTATGTTTAGAGACACTTTTGCATGGCTTACATGCTGGCGTCAACAAAACTTGGCAATTTTTGACCCTTTCACAGCTTGTTATAGTTGAAATGTCCCCTATTTTGTAATCTATTATTCATACTCTATCTATTAATATCCTAACTTCATCACTTTATTTTTACCAAAAAAATAAAAACAAGTAGAGATATTTAACTAATCATCATATGCCGCTTCTCGCGTCATCTTCAATATGATCTAAAAGCTGAACAAAATTCAAAATTCTGTTATCTAGCAAAAACAATTAAGTATGACGCGAGAAGCGTCGAAACGTATATGATGATTAGTAGAATATCTCTACTTGCCTTTATTTATTTGGTTAAATAATTCTGTTATGCAAATATTTCATCCAATTTTACCATAAATTTTTCAGACAATTACCATTTTTGAAATAAAATTCGTTTATAGCTTAAAAAATCGGTATTTGATAGTAATTATGGAATGGTCTGGGCCAATTTGAAAATATTTATCTATCGCGAAAATTTTCATTTTGCCGCCATTTTGATGACGTCAAAGGTTTAAAATCTTTACTATTAAGCCTAGTAAAGTTGCATGATGCAATTCACTTGAAACATTACACTAAAATGACTTTTTTTAAACGAAAGTCTTTTAGTCACTTTTAGAGAAAAAAAACTTACTGCCGATGTAAGTGTTCACATTCATTAAAAATAAATCGATAAAAATCTAAACGACAAATAAATTCAACTCTGTGAAAGTTCCGTGGTGACCACAGTGCGCTTTTCTACTCCGCTCCACAGCTTCGAGTGAGAAAGTGACCTGTGGGGACATTGGCCGGGTTCACTGTCGAGCATGCCAGACGTTATGATAACCGTTATGAGAAAAATAGCTGTGTCGCTTTCATGGTCCCAAAGATCTTGGGACAGCCAAAACTACAATTTTTATGATTCTTTATGAACTTCAAAATAGGAACAAACGGCAACCATTATACTTCGATCAGTCTTTCTTAAACACGGTCTCACAGCAAAAAAGGTTTTCAATATTCCTCTGATTGTTTTTCTAGCGGGTAAGTTTGTCCACCAGATAAAAACGGTACCGGCTTCACTTTCGAATTCATTCTTGTGAGTGTGACCCAAATTTTGGGTCCAAAGGAAAAAGAGACGAAAACCGGTTTCAATATAATAACAAATGTGTAACAAAGTGACTTGTCACGTGATCAATGACCCCCACGAATATAGAGCCCCCAAAAAGCCCAGTATAAATATGGTTATTGTGACCATTGAATTGGACAAAAAGAATTCGTTGTCTGCCCTCAGCTAATTCTGTGTATTTTTTTGTAGGAATACGCGGAGCGTTATGCTGATTTCTTACTGAACATCTCAGTCAAAAAGCAGGTAAGTAGAAGACCAGGTATGGAACAGCCGGGAATGTTGAGCAACTCTGTGTGCAATTTCTAAGGACCCAGGACTTAATTGAAACCTCAGAGGTCCTCACTTAAATCGATGAAATATTTTATTAACCCTCTCTGTGCCGGTAATTTTCAAGATTTTGCATATCTATTTATTGACCGGGGGCCGCTCCCTGGTGCATCGGTCGCGAAGCTCCTAGGTCCTAGCTCCTTTACCCAGGGGTCCAGGACCGTAAAAAATTTGAAAAACCATGTTGAGTATACTCACATTGGCAGGGTTGAGCTCGTGTGTTATACCAGTCATAGAATTTGGGTCCGGGTCAGATATCTCTCTTAAAGGCCCAATCGTCTTTAGGACCTTTGTAATAGCTTGTTTTTAAAGATGGTGTTGAACTGATATTTTATCATTTTGCGTCCCATGTAAAAATAGTTTTACACATAGTAGTTAAGAAACATCCATATTCAGGGCTCTTTCCAAAAGTATACTGCTTGTATAAAAATTTGTAATAATAAAAACTTTCGGTTTGATGATTTCGACTGTGAAAAAACGAAAGTGAAATTTTTTTTATAACATCGTAGTAATTATTTTTATTAACTTTATTTTTCAGTTCGATGCTTTTAA
>JAUBWS010061166.1:4655-15502 GCA_032270445.1 Darlingtonia californica | reverse complement strand
ATGGTTGATTTTGTTGATCTTAGCAGCCACCAATCCCTCAACAGTCGGTAAGATTTTTTTTAACTGTGTTTTTTTTTTAGCTGTGGACAAATCGAAAGTTAATAGTTAATGTTGGATGTTTCCTGGCGTTGGATAAAAATTAGCGTTTGTTCTGTATGCTTATTTTAATTCTCATTTCGAAAAGAGATGCCGGAATGTATGGCTGAATTTTCGTTTGGCAATGTTACGGAACAGTAAAAGTTCATTACCGCAAAGTTTGGAATTTTGATGAGCCGCAGAAGCTTTTTTATTTCCCCACAAATTGCGGTTTGTCTGAACCGCGAAAGTTTGTCCCGCAAAATTTCTTCCTATAATTAACCAAACGTTGATCGGATCGGTTGATCGTAAACGGATCTTTACCTAATTATTGATGTTTGTTGTCCAGGAATCACAGTTTGGGATCAGTATCCAACAGCTAGATGTATGATGGAAATGCTCATTACTGGGTAAGATCATCTTATGAATTATTTTTAATACTTTATAATTATGTGTGTAAATGAAGTCATAAAATAAAAAGTCATAAATTCGTTATAGTCAAGGAATATGGGTAAGATCAGTTTTTTTTCATTTTGTTGTTTTTGTAACGGTTAACCATAAAAGTTCCTATGGCAGGGTAAGACTCGCACTATTTTTCAGACAATGTATTCACGACGCGAAGAAGCTATATTAGAATCTCATTAAGATGGGCAAATGTTTAAAGAACAATAGTTTCGTTATTTTTGTCAATCTTCTGCAAATCCAGTCTCGATCAAGAAGAAATTATGTTTAACGGACATTTTCTTGAGGCATGAAAAACTTGTTTACACGCAGATTTCCATTTTAGGGGGGGGGGGGGGGGGTGGAACTTTGGTGGTAAGAACTATGTAGTTATTACAAAGTTATCGCATTTTATTTTGTTTAGGTGCTACGAGTTTCCTCCGTTCGGTTTAAACGGGATGTCAGTGGACGAGATTCGAGGAAATGAACTACAGGTGAATTTGGATTAATGTAAAAGTAGCTGTCCGTTAATTAACAAAATTTTAACCTATGGAGAGTGACTAATACTGAGAGATCAACCCTCAGATGTGCACTCGTTATGTTGGACATAGATAAGTCCTCCAAGGATGATCATGATGATATGATTGAAACACTATGTCATCGATTGTCCCGTCCACCATTGAATGGTACCGATTGTGTATCTTTCCCGGAGTGATTGAGTCCGAAAATCAGACACATGTTCCCACATGTACTGGATAGCGGTAGAGAAATTGCACTAGTGATGCAGAAGTCGTTGTTCAGAATCTTACTTCGGTCGTCAGTTTTCCGAAACTGAGGGTTGATCACTCGGCGTTAGGCACTGCACTCCTACTTGTTGTATTATTTCATGACTTCAGTTTGTTAGAAATAAAACCTGACTTGCTAAATTATTCTTAGGAAAGGTATACGTCTGATTGATGTAACTGCTAAGTTTAATAGGCTTTCACAAAAAAGCAAAGGGTTGAATTTATTTAACAGACCACGATCGAACAAGTATCTGTAAGAAAGATGGAAATTCGAAGGGTAGAAAATGATTCATAGATGTAATTGTCTGTTACAATTTTTTTGTGGTTTTTTTCTCCGTAGATTGCACGTGCAGAAAAAGATAACATTCTCGTGTTTGAAGGCCATTTGGCAGCAGCTACCAATGGTGCAGTTATAACCGAAAACACCAGCCTTCTCATTGGTCAATTGATTAGCCTCGATCCAACTGGTCCAGCCCGACAACCACCTGCAAACGTGATGGAACAGTTGAAGACGCTGAATGAGAAGTACAAGTTAGGCAAATTGCTATGTCAGTGCAGAAAACCGGATTTCTTGCTATCGATTATTGAAAGTCAGGTAGATATAAATCATGATAATTGACCTGATTATCTTATTAAGATTTGGCGCACATTTTTAATGTCGTTAGCATGAACTGAATTCAGCGCGCTCCGCCTTGTTGCGTTCGTTGTTTGTTCTTTTTTCAAAGCAGATTTTCCGGTTTTGATTGAATTTCCTTTAAGTGTTATTTATTTTTTTAATATTATGATATTTTTCTATGAGCTGAGGAAGAGTGAGGGCCAAACTACCGAAAGAGTTTATTGATATATTTCTCGTGCCAAATGTTAGGTATTTGTCTGAAAACCACATAAATACCAACAATATGCTGCTATTAGTATACAGTGGCGTGCACGGTCGCTTCGTAAAGGTCGAACTGCTTTCTTATTGGGATCCAGTTGCAAATCTCGCTAAAGAATTTCCCACCTTCTGTACTTCAATAGAAAGTTTTAACAATTTTCATGTCCGGATAAACGTATACTGTAGAAAGTGTACAAGTTTCAGATGAAGTAGCTAATCGTGTGCGTGAACGAGCAATGCCTTGTTGCACACGTGACACATGTAATTTGTTTGGGTAGATACCTAGCAGCACTACGGCCCATGGAATAACCCTAAAAACATGACAAGTTTCTATTCTATGATTTTAGGGGTCATCAAAAAGTATGCCGTGGTTGGCTGAACTCGTCCAATCAAGTGAAAGCTCGTTGAGTACACTCCCTCTACAATGCTTATGTGAGTTCTTGCTGATGAAACATCAGTCATCATCTATGTCAGAGAGTCATTCGCACCATCACAAACATAAGTCTATTAAGTCGAAAGTTGCTGGGAGGCTGCAGGATTTGCTGATTGGAACCGAGGCTACTCATGAGAGTGCTTCAAACCTAGTGCAATACTTTATAAACCGTTGGTCGTCAAAAGAATTGAAGGACCGAGAGGCTTCTGTTCATGCTTTTAAAACAATCATTTTGCATCACAAGAAGCAAAAAACACATGTTAATGGCAGTGATTCGGAAATGGACGTCGATAAACCTAAGGTAAAACTGGCCACGGACCCATATGCCTGGTTGCACGAAAAGATTTTAACTTACCCGTTTATAGAAGATGTGATGTTGCAAATTTTAACGGCGATGGCAAAAGTGAGAAATTTTATAAAGTCTTGTATTTCTTGTATGTTGTTTTTAAAAAAAGATCACCAACGTTTTGAAAACTTACTCTCCGAGGCTGTTCAAGTTTGAATGAAAGAGTATTTTTTAGTATAAATGTTTAGATAGTTACAAAATTATAAGTTTTAGCTACTGATTATTGATTTGAAAGACCAGAGAATAGACATTTTCATAATCACAACGTTTGCATCGTCATTAAGTATTAATTCATGATCAATAATTACAAAATGATTGAATCAAGAATATAAAAACATTGCATTCTGACCTAGTGGATTTGATCGCTATGATAATTCAAAGTGTTCTCAGGCATTGACATTACGTGAATTATAAATAAAGCGTAGATCTAGATACGTTTTCATATCATGTGAGTTCGAACTACAGGAGCTAATTTGATTGGTCATTTGGTGATCTGTCAAGACCGAAATTATCTCAAAACAAGCAGAGTCATGCTCACGACTAATTGATAAGTTTTCTTATTTTCAGGCTTTGGTGACTGAAATGAATGCTTCTCGTATACAAGCCTACTTGGTGTTTACCAGCAACCACTGTGTTTACAAAAATTCTGCTTTGGTTACACTACTCTTCACCAACTTGTGTGATTTGATTACGAAACGAAAAACTGTTCTGGATGCTTTATTCACCGGACATAGTGATAATGTAACCAAGGTTTACCAATGTGTTGTTCAGATGTTGGTTGAATACATAACATTCAAACTATCAAACTCGTCCAACGAGGTATGGAATTGCACTTTTAGCAATTTTTTTCAGCAATTACAAGAAATTGTAAATTCCATAACCTCTTAGATGGAGCTTTTCCTTTAATTCTTTTATCTAGAATGCTCTGACCTTTGACCTTTGATTTAATTCCTCAAGTCTTCGAGTCATAGAAATGCCCGCTTTATAGATATTATTGCACTCTTTTATCACGAAAACAGTTCATTTGCATCTTTTATTTTAGACAGGTGACGATTCTGTAAGATGGACATCTGGGGAAAACAAAGATAAGTCAGCCAATTTACCACGTGATTTCATTATGTCTTGTCTTGTAATGTTAACATATGGGAATGTATTGAGTGACGTCGATGAGAATTATGAATACTTACGTCATTTTTGGCTACCATCTTCATCTTACGTCATCAATAATAAGAATTTAGTAATTGATGACAAATTGAAGTTGATGATGCTTCAGTCTGGTATTGAGTTACTCGTCATTGAAGGTAAAAGATAAATTTCCAGCTTCGTCTTCTAACGAGACAGATTTTCACGTTTACGTTTTCGTTTACGAGAGGCCCCAAATGAAAAATAGCAGCTTCGTCTTTTATTTACAACGGAAAAATAAAATATGCTATTGCATGTATTATTTCTTCATTTCGGGTCTGACAAAACGTGGCCTAAATTGACCGTGAAAAGGTCTTGCGGTACGCAATTAAGATAGACTTTTTGCTTCGATATCTTACACGCATAACAGCATTTTTTAGCTGCCAGACTATTTGCTAAGCTCTAATGGCTGCGCTTGTATAAACAGGCACTTTTCTGGAATTGCTGCGTCGTCCATCCAAGGATCGGATTTTATTTTTACTGATTGTTCAATATGTTAGCTATGCGAGATTTGAAGGTGGTGGAATTGTTGAAGTTCGTGAAAGTAGCTGGGCTGCCAGTCTATGTTAAATCATCTCTTCTGGAAAAACTGGACGAATTTGCTGTGGAAGAACCAAAAGTCATCATTAACTCGACTCCTGATAAAGGTAAATAATGATGTGTTTTTTAATTATAACACAAGACTGAAATTCAACAAAAAATAATATTTTGCATTAAAATTGTCAGACTTTTAATTCTTGTGTTGTAATTTGTTAAGAGATTGAGGTGCGAAAGGAATTGTTTAAATTAATATCACCAAATATATATTCGACAAAAAATGTTGCAGAATTTCCAAAAGTTTCAGGGGAAATGTAGGATAATTTTCGTATAGAAATAATATTCACACAAAATCAATCGAAAAAAAGAGTTTCGGTCGAATGAATTATGAATTCGACCTGGACCTGGTATTAAGAGCGCTTTCATATTTTTGGCTTATGCTGTCATAGGCTTGACCCCCTCCTTTTCCCTCTCAATTTGTATTTGCTTCCTCTTTAATGCACACGTTGTGTGAACTAAGATAATTTATGCTTAAGGATTGATGGGTGAATTATCTTACTTTTCATGTAGCCATATACCCAAAAACTTTCTTTAGATAACTTGATCAATCTTGTAAGATTGTCTCAGATGACAGGTTGCACGGCTGGTTCGACATTGATGAATATCTTGAGGAGTTCTGTTGGTGAAATGGATGTGGATAGCAAACCTGCATTCACAAATATTATCAAGTTTGGTAGAAGCATGACGACAATTAAAGAATCTAAAAGGTTGCTTGTCTTTGTTTTCTCTATGTTTAGTATTAACGAGTTACAGCAACAGTCTAAAAGATATGATACGATACGCGACTGTGGCGACCAGGAAGATATTAGTTCACCTCATCGGGATCTTATTTTAATGCAATGAGAATAATGCAAGCACAGAAAAAATATTTGAATTTTTGAGGCTGTTCCCAGGGAAGGGTGCAGCTTGTGTTCATTCTCTACGGTGGAACTATTCCACTGGTCTCTACAATTCTATAACAAAAACCTCAAATACAGCTGATAATAGGCACTTTTGGAACTGTGAGTTTCTTAATTCAAGTGATCTAAGTTAGTGTGGTATAGACCTTATCGAAAAGTTAGCTTCACAAACTTGTTGGGGGGGGGGGGGGGTGCAAATTAGACTCTGGACCCGATAAACAATAGTCTCCATTTAAGCAAAAAATGTATGAAGGAGACAACAGATGTATATCATATCGATAGCACACTGTACTTAAGGCTTTATATGAATTTTCATTTAGGAATATAATTGCGGGATAAGAATTGCATAAAATTTGAATTTAATGATGTCTAAAGTCCAACTTGCACCCCCAAACGAGTAGGCTATGCTAGCTCCGAATGGGTCTTAAAATTTTGCCAGACCATTTTCTTATCCTACACGAATTTTACTTTTCATATTTCATGTCTAGACCCGAGGTCAAATTTCCACTTGATCAAATCGAAAATATACTTGGAAACTTTTTCAAAGGAGATGGTGATAAAAAGGTTTTCCAGAAGTTAAAACAGCAATTGTCAAAAGAAAACATAAAGAAGATGGAGAGCCAAGACACTGCCAAATATGTCATTGAAAACCTTCTTCGTTTGTTCAAACAAGATGAATCATTTGCAAAGGCGTTTTGCTCAAGTAAAGAAACCTGTGTTTTGATTCGTATTTTATCTATGTCCAACGAAAAACACTCGGGCAGTTTCGGACAGCTGCTCAATGCCATACATGGATCGAAGGTCTTAAACAGAGAACTTGAGAATACATTGAAACACGTTGACAAAGCCCACAGTATTAGCGGAAAACGCGAGATAGCGAGCCATGGTGAGAATACTCAGGAATTAATCAATGAGTTATTGAAGATGAAGACACTTGACAACTCCTTGTTCGCTGTCTTCTTAGAGCGATTGGAAAACACTGATTATGAAACACTGGACAAGGAAAAGTTAATCCGACTAGGAGTGGATATTATACAAGGTATGAGATATTGCGCTGTATTTTTTCATGGCAATGACCGAGATCTCTGGATTTTTACAAATGATAGCCTTTTTACTTGAGCCTTTTTACAGGCGTAAGTCTTATATACCAGACTGGAGCTAGGAGCGCCGCCAGTCTTGCACCAGTTGGAAGTTGTGTTGCATTGGAGCAAAACTGTATTGAGTTTCAAAATTTATGGAATGGCTCGGAACTTGTACATTTTTTTAAACAATGCTCGCATAGTATTACCGATGATATTTTATCAAGAAGCTTCCTGTTAAATTTACTAATTTTGTCTTCTCTTTGTTTATCTATTGTAGGTATGGGAAAGGTTCAAATGGAGCGATTCTTAAATAAATTTTGTCAAGCTTCGAATACACAGAGGAGTAATAGAATTTGTGTTGATGTGTTGGTTGGTATAATGAAAGAGATGGATGACTGCTATGGCATCATTATTGACTGGTTGTGTTTGCTAGATCCTGAAATTCTTCAACTAAACCCTGTGCTTCTGCGCCAATTCTTGTTCACTTCAAGTCAAGTGGATTCAAAAGTTTGTCAAAAAGAAGAGAATTCTTCAGCGTCATATCTTGCTTCCATACTAACACATGAGACAAGGAATTCAACTTTACAAGATTGTGTTCATTGGATGCTTGGCTCTACAATACTTATCGAAAGGTTAGTTTCTAGAATAATTTATTTAAAAAGTTATCTTGCGGAATTATCTTTTGATATTTAGCAATCACAATTAATTTTTGCAGTTCGCCATAATTTATTCCGCAAAACTCTTATAACGTAGCTGATTTATTATTATCGTGTCATCATTTTTTTTTAGATTCAACGCATCTGGTTGTTTAGACTTTTTAAACATGATGATCAACAATCCGAGGTTATTTCAAGGTCGTGATAATAAACATCATCAACGTGATTCTTCTGTATGTATTTTTTCTTGACAATGTTCATCCTTAGTTTTCTAGGGCTTCTCGGGTCTTAGAGATTGGACGATGTATGTCATAACAATCACGTATGATCTGTCAGATTTCGTCTCTGAAAGACAGAAATAAGGTGTTCATCTACCGCAATTAGTATACGGGAGCATCCATAAAGTTACGTAAAGCTAAGCAGCTGAAAGCCATATGCATAGCCTTTTGTTTTCTGACGTCAGTTCTATTGTTCTTATCCAATCGCTTGGCCTTGTCTTGTTGATATACGTTCAGAGATATGCTTTTTTGAATTGATTTTTATTGTAACTATATTGGCTGTGATAATACTATATACTTCTGGCTGTTTTAGTTTGATGGAAACACTTCGCCATTGATGCTCTCCTTGCAACAAACTTATCAGCTTGTACAGATTATTTTGATGGAACTCTCCTCCTTCTTGTCGAAAAACGATGAAGAGAAGAACACCTTTAAAGACATCACAACTTTAATGGAAAGAAGATTGAAGTTGTTACTGAATCTTTCCAATAACGACAGGAGCCTCCAAAAAGCTGTTAATATGTGTAGAGCAGCTAAAAAGTATGTACAGCGATTTTATTTATTCTAGCCAGTTCAATGAGCGGGGGTCTCACTCGGCAAAAAGTCAAGAAAAACCAAAACAAATTGATAAAAATCCAACATTTTGGCAAAAATTCGCAATAACTTGAAATATTTTTTTGGAAATTTTAATTTTTACACCGTGTTTTTTGTTTTCTCCATGTCGCTGGAGATTTGTCAGTAGTACAATGAAAATAGTTTTTTTGAATAACTTCCTATAATCCAATATCTTATTGGTTGTTTATTTTATGTTTGGCATGCGTTCTTTTGTTTTGTTCCCCATGAATTGTAAAACTGTTAAGAACTTTACGTGAAAAGTGATTTTTTTGGCAAAAGAAATTCAAACTACTAGCAAAAAATGATAGAAAAGCTGCTAAAAGTAGTGAAAAACAAGATAAAAAATTAGAGTGAGATTAACACCCATGCAACATTTCGACATCAGAAAAAAGTTTTTTGAGCGTTTGAAAGACGTTTGCCAGAACGTTACTAAGTGGTTCTAACATTGATAGGTTGTGTTTGATTGTTGAGATTCTATCATGGGTAGAAAACCGTTTTTGAGATCTGAAAGTTGAAGTTAATGTGCTGGTCAAAAGAAGAGTTTAGCTTCTAAAGGAACTTAAAATATTCGAATGCGAAGTGAAATAAAGATAGATCAACAAGGCTCTTGAAAGGCGATGAAATCTCATGGATCTGATAATATTCCAATGCATTAGATGTTCATACTTCATTGGCAATTAACTGTCTTTCTTTTAGGTTTTCTGAAGAAGTCTTGGCTTGCTTTCTTCAGTATTTTTACATGCGGAAGCCAACATTGTGTAAACTTGCAAACGAGGTCTGTTCCCATGGTACTGTTTACTCTACACATTTGCCGGAAGAAAATAAAACAGAGGTAACGTAGTTAATTGTCTTCATCGATAATGAATGAAAGTCACTGAGACGAGAAACAAGGAAATTTAATTTATTTAGTAGAAAATTTACTTGTTTTAATTCGAACCTCAAAGAGGTAGTAGCTAAAATTAAATAGCACAGCCATCAGGTTTGGGAGTACGAGATGGACTTATTTAAATATTTTTCATTTCATTTCTTTTCCTTAGATGGACTTGGTAATACATCGACTGATTGTCTCTGTCTCTGAACCAGATGGATCAGAAGGATGGAATGAAAAATTTGAAAGCATCAGCGCACTTCATCGACGTTTAGCTGTTCAGCATCCTTTTGCTTTTGTACGGTAAGCAAAAGTCACATATTTTTCAGCCAGAAACTTTATTTTCTAGGTATGACGAATTTGCGAAATATTGATAAAATACCACCAGTTTTTTTCTTCCTTTTTTAATAAGAGGAATGCCTCAAACAACCTCCGTGTTTCAGTTTGAAATGCACTAGCGCGTATTCGCTTTATGTCGTGTCGTGTCGTATTTATATCTACAAGACTGCACTTATGAATAAGTCATTACAGTGTAACTAACGTAGCTATGTTATCTTACGAACAGGTCGGTAGAATTAAATTAATCACGACATAAAACAGGCGTCTAAAGTTGTAAATGTTATCTTCAAAACTGCTGCGTTTAGTCAAGGATTTACCTAGTCTAGTCGCAGTAAGGTGACTTATTTTTCCTTTGTAGACAATTACCGTTGTTATTGTCTCTGATGAAAGGAAAAGATCGACTCACTGCATCCGCCTTCAAATGGACAAATCAGCTCGCTCTATGCAACCACGTGTTCGACTTGTTCGATCTATTGCGACCACATGTGTTCACAGCAAATGAGGTAAGAAGAAAAGAGAAGGACTTCTCTGTTAAATGTGCTTTTACTTGAATCAGCTGGGGGGGAGGGGCATATGCTCAGTCTCAGACACCATAATACTAAGTGACGAAAAAGTGCAAAATTCTACCTGAACACCTACCACCCTTCGTACCTTACGTACTAACTGATTAATGAGTTGGTAAGTCCTGACACCACCCCTTTCTTGTATATGGGACTATACAGTATGTTAGCGATAAAAAGTCAAAAGTGGATACGTATTTTTGATATGTCAAATTGCAGTTTGAAAATGAAATACTGTATATAGAAATTATTGTATGAATAATATGGCTATATGAAAAACTGCATGCTAAATAGCGTACTGCTGTATTACAACGACAGTATGCTTTTCTACTAATGCAAACTATTCACTTAAACTTACTATTTTGATGAAGCATATTTTTCACTGTATAGTCTAATTGTCAAAACCTAATCTTTGTGTATTAGATTCTCAAGTGGAAAACTGAAAATGCATGTAGAAGACTGAAAATGCAGCCAATTTTTCCACTTTATATCTCTCTGTGTTTGCTTTGCTTAATCAGAAATTGAAATAATAATGACCTCTCAAAATGTTATTTTTTCGCTCTAACCAAAACGTCAAATAAAGTTTTTAAGCCTTCACATAAAAATTTCGTCATTTTTCACATGACATTGCACTGTTTAAGTAAAATTCTTGGAAAAATCCGTCACTTAGTACCCAAAATTTGAGTGGATAAGGAATATTTCTAAGAACTACACCACCCTATTCTGCACTTAGTCCTTAATGGGCTTTTTTCCAGAGTATACTGCCATGTGGTATACGTCATGGTGTCTGATACTGAGTCTAGGGGGGGGGGGGGGG
>JAUBWS010061144.1:0-15508 GCA_032270445.1 Darlingtonia californica | reverse complement strand
ATATAGTAGCAAAATAAAAGACTAAAATTTCATGAACTTATCCCTTACAACCACACAAGCATTAGATCCATCTTACTCCTTACACTCCATTGAAACAAAATAAGCGAAACTATGGCGAGTCATTATCGTTATTAATTTTAAGTGTATGATTCAACAAACATCATAATGCCCTTTAAGTGCCGATGACCGTTTTTGCAGGAAAAACCCTATGCGGTAGAGTGTTTTTCTCTTTAAACGGCACGCAGGATTGGGTCTCAATATTTTAACGGCAATTAAAGGGTTAAAGTCACACATGATTGGAAAACTTCAACCTTAATTACCAAGCAGGGATCAATTTTTGTGAAAAATCAATATTAGCTTGATTTGTTTCCAGAATGAAATTTCGCAAGGTTTGATTAAGTTGATTTTACAGCAAAGTTTCTACTGGTTGAACCAATTTTCGAGAAGAACGATCTGTGTATTTGCTATGCAAAAATTCTGTTGTAAATTCTTACCACAGAATTTAATCATAAGAAAGTTATTTATAAAAAACGTTCAATTAATAATGTATCTTTGTGAACATGAATATTTGGGGTAAATCTTTTTATAAGAACTTTATTTACAAGAGCTTCTCAATTCTTGACGTTTTGATGTTGAATGATGGATGTTCACGTTACATTAGCCATTTTAGTCCATTTTTTGTCATTCTTTTGAATTTACTTTCTCAGTTGTATGCTCATTACTTTTGCTTTTCTTAATGAAAATTAAATTATTATGTATCAAAATTTAAGTCAGCCGTTCCAGTAAACGAATAAAGAAGAATTTTATCAATATCTCGCATGGCTACTATCAGACAATATCCGCTCAAAGACCAGGGCCGTAACCATAAAATTTACTTTGGAGGGGCCCAGTTCAGTGTCTAAGGAGGCTTGACCATGGTTCAGGTGGACAGACTGAGAAAATTTTCCAATTTGATACCCCTCAGATTGGCTAAAAATGATTTTTTTGCCTGTTTCATGAAATAATGAAGTGGAGACACAATAAAGAGACATTTTTTGTAAACTTGCACAAATTTTATTTAACAAACAAGCAATAGTGAATACAAAATAATGTTAAAATGCTAAAAATGTCCACATAAAGTTTTACGATCACCGATGCTAACACATTTGTTTGCGACTTAATTGAAATTAAGACCGTTGGTTTCGCCCTTATGAACATGGAAGAAACACATGCGGTTGAGCCGGGACCATTGAAGATAAGTTTTTGGACGTCTGAGGTCAGAAAAAAATCTCTCACTTATTAATCCATTTCATTGCAATTGCAATTCAAAATTTTGAAGTTGCGTCTATGCTTTATACTTGACTACTATCACTTCCATAGAAATCTTTGCTTAAGCTTTTCTTAATCTTTCTCCCAATCTTGCGATAAAAGGGCTACCAAAGGCTTCTTGAAGGCGCATGTAAATAAAGTAGTTTGGCTGATTAAACCTCATATAACGTTTATACAGTTAATGCCAGCATCATAAAATGAAATTCTTAATAAAAATATTTTCGTTACCATTGTTGAGCTGAGGGCGGAGGGGGGGGGGGGGGAGGTTACGACCCTAAAGGCTGGGACTTCTTTCTGGGACACCCAGTAGTCCTGGGGGCGAGGCTGGCACTTCATCGCACGCTCTGCTGTTAACATGGTAATAATAACAAATAAATGAAAAACTATCCATCAAAAATTAAGGAAGAGAGAAACGAGAAATTGCGTGGGTTTCACAGCTAGAATTTGAGCGCTTGTAGTTTACGCAGAATGTAAATAGAGCTTTTTGTTTATTTCAAAACGGTAACGATAGCAACCTGATTTCAAGGAGCTATATTTGCAAAAAGATGTGGAAATTCTTTAAGATTTTTCTTACAAGAATAGCTTTTAACTACAACATTTGTCTCTTTTCAAGATGATGAAGCAAAAAATCAATTCAAAACCCTAAAATCAATGGGCACTGCTTAATTTTTTTGTTTGTAGTGTGCCAAATCCTTTAAATTAGCATAGTTGTGTTGCTAGGGCTTGTTTACAAAATGGTCAGTTTCACCAAGATATACATATACTTAAGAAATATAAATGACTAGATCTAGTGTGACCATGTTCACGTTCCAATTCCGTGAAAATACCATGTGTATTTAATTTAGAACAAATCTGTGCTGTTTATTTTCAAAGTGAAACCTCTAATTTGCAATGAAACTCAGTCTACGTACTTGCAGTAGATTCATTTGCTGTGAATTGGAAGGTTTTTCTGTAACTTTTGATCTGGAAGGTAACTTATCTTTAGTATTTTATTTTGATCAATAAATATCTACAAACTGATAGCTAAATATGAATCGACTGTTCATTTATTGTTTTAAACGCTTGGATAAAACGTTTGTTTTAGTGTTTTGCTCAGGAAGTAGGTATTTTTTAGGTCCGCTCCGGGTAATTTATAGCTTAACCACTTGTTTACATTGAGACAATTATTTTATTAAAGTTTAGTAGCTGAGGCAAAATGTTCATTTCTAATAATTTTACGCACTTCCAGTAAAGATGAGATAGGTTTATTTTGTCTTAAAATACACAATTTCGATAAGTAATAATTAACTATTCTCCATCACTGTGCTAGAAATATTTGCGGAGGTAACTTGTTGAACTTTTGTCTTTTTATGAGACTTTCTTAAGGGGAGAATCAGTTTATTCATCATAACTTATGTTGCCTTAATTTGTTTGTAATGAAATTTAGATTAAGTTGTATCTTGATATCATTAACATTTCCTGAAAGTTTGAAAAAAATTAATATGATATATAGAAGTCTAAAAAATATGAAAAATGTGTTTTCATCTCTAATAAACTCTTATAAAAACAATCTTTTTACCTCCGCTAACGGTACGTCAAAATAACGGTGGAGAGCGCGTGTGTATGTAAAACAAGACTTTTCGAAAACGTGTATTACTTTATACTTATAATAGTTTACACTCCATGGTGGGTGAAGACTTTACACTCGGTTTCATCCAGGTTTTTTGGTGTCCTCTTATTAGTATATACAGAATTTCCCCTCAATTAGGGTTCAAGGGTCAAAGCCTGAAAAATTACATTTTGACCCCAGATCAGGCTATTTTTCCCTAATCAGAGTGCGGAACACAACAACAGCCTCGATCTGGTACTGGTATGAATCAGGATATATTTTTCTGTTTTCCAGATCGGGTTATTCCCTTCTCCTGGTAAATTTTCATGACTCTGGATCAGGGACACAGAAAATCCATGTAGATTTTTGATTTTTTGATTTTGTGATGCTCGATCAGGGATACATTCTTGGTCACATTCTTGGTCACATTATACTTTAGCCTAGAACTTCTGGCTCCTTTTCATACATATACCGGAATAACTGCCCTCTGCTGATTAACTGCCCCTGTTGAATAAGCGCCCTGGGGTTAGATTAATTTTTTACAATAAGTGCCCCTGCCCAAACAACCGCCCCTGCCTGCCCTAACAACTGCCCTCTAGCTCTACTAGAGCAGAAGGGGGTGCTTATTTTGTCACACAGCAGGGGCTCTTAATTAACACTAGTATAAATACAAAGAAAAAGATATTAGGATAGTTTAGAACTGATCATTTATGTATTTGATGTTTTGCCTATTCTATCTGTCATATGCAGTACTTTTTTGTTTTTACTACTTTTAAGCTTTATATCGTTGTGTTACTTTTTTAAAAGCAATGAAAGAAACTATTAGAAGACACATTTTACTTGCTATATGAGAAAAATTTAATAAGCGCCCTTGCTTCATTAATTGCTCCTGTCAAATGAGCTCCCCCTTATGAAATACTAGTAAACATTTATGTGAAAAACTCTGTTGTTGTCAGTTGAAATTATGGTAAAGATGGAATAGCTTAATGGCATTATCCAGGATGCTTGGCTATCTTTTCAACTACATTCTAAAATGATCTAATACATTCATAGAGTTTTCAATGAGGTAGGTTTGTATGCGATTGTCAATCTAACCTATCAAAACACCAGAACATTTATTAGGTTGCACAGGCGTTAGTCATCAAAAACTCTGCATATATATAAATTTTTATGGAGCATATTATTTATATACCAATGAATTACCAGTGCCCCTGGGAGATTTACTTGTGAGGACTTCAATGATTACCAGGAAATTCATAAGACCCTTGTTAATGAAACACCATGTATTATTTCCTTGGACTTTATTACTTGAATCATGAATTTTGATGTTTTGTTGTTTAGTAAACAATGTTGGTATAATAACAAAAAACTTTAAAAATGAAAATGGAATTGGATTATGACAGTGTGCTTGATATTGCCCTCGGTGGTCCTGAAATTGGTCCTCTTAACTTAGTAACACTGCATGGACTACTGAGAGAAGTTTTCCAGAAATGTGGAATTTCTAAACAAGAGTTAGTAATTGAAGAAGAAGATCCTATATTTGGAAATGCTTTCAAATTTATTCAATCTAAAGCTGAGAAGCGGCCTCGCACAGCTGGAGGTGGTTATGATAAGCTGCGTTCTAGAGTCTCTGTGATCGTTAGTGACTATGCCAGAAGTCCTATAGGAATGCAACAATCGGCTGAAAATAATGAAAAAACTAAAGAAGCTAATATTCTACCTGCAGATATGGAAGACAGATTAAGGTTGGTGGTATAACATACAATTTGTTTGTTTGCAGAATTCTGAATTAGCTATTGCAGAATGATTGTTTTGTAACCCAATTAATTTGTAGATTTATCGAATCAGAGTTAAAGATTGTCAAGAATTTCCCAACTGTTGATGAGCTTCGTAATTGGGCATCAGAAAAAACAAGCCCAGACACCATAGTTACAGATTTATGGCATTTTGTGAGTTTAAATCACAGAATGAATGGGGCAGAAGAAGGCATACAAAAGGTGAGGGATTTCACATAACTAGATTGATAAATGAAAAATATGATTCCTGATACTTATAAGCAAATAATTTACAAAAAAGTTTTCATTTTATTCATTAGCATTCCAATGCTATAGCATAGATTTTAATGTTTATAAGATTAAAATTAAATGAGCGTATTTTTTTTAAGCTTACTGAACTGGTAGACAAGTTGATCCCAGAATTGAAAAAGCTGAATGATGGGCAAAGCAATTGCCAAGGACAGGTTTGTACTTTATTTATAGGATAAGATTTTGCAAATTTTACAAAATTTAGCCTTATCTATAAATTCACAAAATTCAATTTGGAATTGTCTGTGAAAATTTCGTACAATTTCTCTTCACAAAAAATAATAATTGGCCGCTTATTATAAACTCTTAAAGATTTTTTATAAACATAGGGAAAAAACATAAAGACTGAGAAATCAAATCACTTTAGAGTAGCATATTTCTTACTTAATAAGAGAAATCTGGTTTACTTGAAAATGCAAGCAAAGCCTGGCATGACAAGAGTATTTTCAGGGATTGTAACCAATTTTTGTCCTGTTTTCTGACAATTTTGTGGTGATTTTGTTGTTTATTTTTAAGTTTATTGGTCTTTTTACAAAAGAGGTTGTAGAAAAGACGATTTTTACTAAAAGACAGTTTTCAAAAGACAATTTTTAAAAAGGTGATTTCATCAGGGGTGTTTTAGGGCAAATTTCAGAAATAATCTACATTACAAGATGTTTTAACAATTTTGTATGAAATTTGGAGACGATCCCTTGTGATGTTTTGAATATTCTCACACACTACTAGATTGATGATTTATACAGTCAACTGAAGGGTCTATCAGATCGTGGTAACCGTTTAGAAGAACGAGTGAATGCAGCAGGTAAAGCAATTATTTGTTGCCTATGTGATTTTAAAATCTTAAACAAAATAATGCTATTTGGGAAAATTGATCCATTAAAACGGACTTAGTATGGTGAGGGGTGAAAATTAATATATCAAGAAACTTTTTGTGATGTGTTTTGTAAACTTTAAAAAGCTAAGCTAATGTGGACCTATCTTAGTCCCATGCTACTGCTATATTAATCTAATTTTAGCCTGTCAGCTTGGAAAGTTGACTTTTATCTTCTCACTGTTGTTCTGTTATTTTTGTGGTCTCAGAAAAACGCAAAATTGATTTCTTTCCTGGCATTCTATTTTCGCAAATCAGCCAATTTTTAAAAAGTACTAAATTGATCAAATTGGAATGAATTATTCTGCAATTTAAGGGTAAACTCAAATTAAAAACACGAAATCAAGACAAACCGTATTAATTTTGTTGATTTCAAAAGTTTTGTGATTTATTTTGCGTCGATTTGTTTTTGCGGTTTATAAAAAATATTTTTTGCCGGTATTTGATTTCGCTGTTGAGGGCAAAAAATATTTTTGCAGGAGAACTTTTTGTGGTTTTTCTGACAGCACAAATGCAAAAAACCACAAACATATCTCCCAATAAAGTAATAGCCAATCACTTTTCCCTCTTGCTCATTTTTATAATTTTGTTTTATCGACTTTCAAAAACAGGAGACAAAGCTACAAAAACACTTGAAGGAGTTCAAAAAGAAATTGTGAGTGTTATTTTTATTAGGATTTATTTTGATGCCTTTGAAATGTTCCTATGCCACACTATTAAACAATCTATATTTTCAAATGAACGCATATACAAAGCATACATACAAAGCATAAAATATGTTTTACTGAACATTTCTGCTGAAGATTGTTGTGAGGCATGAAACTCAAAGTTAGAAAAACTTGCTGTTTTATTGAAATAATTTTATGTTATCACAATATTAATTTTATTTTTGAGCATTTTAAGCATAAAATTGATTAATACAAACATCTACTTTATTACATGACATTTATGTGGCATCAAATTTTTACGGCATTTTAAATTTGCGATATTCTTTAGCAAATTTTGGGTTTCGCATAATTTTGCAGTCCAGCATACCTGTTGTATTTCGTGACAATTTGATTTTGTAGTTTAAGTATTTAATAAAATCTTTATTTTGTGCCTGAACTGCTTGTGGTAAATGTCGTTTCAACGTTCCTTTGACGTTAAAAATGCGTAATAACGTTTCAGGCATGCGTTATTTTTCTTGTGAATTTTGATTTTGCGGTTTGATGAAGACAATATTTTGTATTTTAATTTGGCAGTCTGGGAAATAATTAAATTGCGACGGCGAAACTGGGAAATTTTTATGCGATGTTTTATACAGTGTGCTCAATATCTGGAGTTCTTCAATAAATGTTTGTTGTTTGATGTACCACACCATTCCGCACGTTAGAACGGTTTGAGATAAAGGTCTCGTTATTTTTCTATTGTTTTGTTTATAGAGAGATATCAATGACAGATTAGTTGACTCAGCATCATTGCAAGATCTAGAGGATTTTGTTTTGCGTGATATGTTTGTTGAGGAGAAAGACAAAGCAAGAATGATAGCTGATCAAATGAATGTTAGTTTGTCTTCTTGTATTCTACCTTTTTGTGGGAAGAAATTTTTGTGGAATTTTAGCCATATAAATTGCGAAGTTAAATTCCGCAGTATTTGGAAATATTGCTCAGTAGTGATTTTGTTTACTATTTTTATACATGTAAATAAGCTTCTAATAATGTCAATATGTGAGGATCGAAAAAAATTGATTCCAGGGCGGGTGATAAATGTACAAATTTTCAAAAGCCTATATCCAAAAAACTAAGCATTTTAAGACCATAGGACACAATTTTTCTGAAAGTACGTTTAATTTTAAGTTAAAGTGGTTTGATTTCAAGCCACCTTTTCAAACCGCAGGGTGAGACATCCCCAAATTTTCTCAAAATATAAATACGGTTTTCTTGGTATTAAAGGGTTAAATCTATAGCTCTATGTAACTTTGGCAGTCAGTTAGTATTGGAAATCTTGGAAAAATTCTGTCATCCACAGGAAGCTAAGTACTGGAACTGGAACTGGAACGGTCCTAAACACCAATTGTGTAAAACAATGATTTGATTGATGATTGATCAACAATCAATCCTTATTTAAGACTGTATTGTTGAATTTTGCCAATTTGTTTCCAACGAGAGTGTCAATCTTCAATTAAAAAAAAATGTCTTTTATCTATTATCTCATCTCATATGTTTATTATTATACCGTAGGAAGAGAGAGTGTCAATCTTCAATTAAAAAAAAATGTCTTTTATCTATTATCTCATCTCATATGTTTATTATTATACCGTAGGAAGAGATAAGCACGAAGGCTCCACTCAGTATGTTAACCAATATGCCTGATAATGGTAGGTACTGCTTTTTCAGTGTAGAAAGTAGATTGTATGTTTCCTAATTACTTATAGCGCTACCAGTATAGTCTTCTTCATTTCAATGAAATTTATTGGTTAATTCACGTCACGTGACCGGTTGTGTTTTCCCCGAATAGACTGACGTCACTGAAGAAACAACATTGCAAGGTGCTTTTTAAGGGACACAGTCGTTTTTGAAAACTGTTAATTAGGTAATATCTCAACATAAGGTGAAGATTTTTTTTCAAAAATAGCATTTTTGTTAGCAGATCTATCACGTAAATTGATAGAAATCTTTTTTTAAAAAAAACAACTTTCCTTCTAAAGTCCAGCGAACAAAAGTTAAGCAGTAATCAACAAAGGTCACTGAAAGTCCATTATTAGACAAGAACATTGACCCTTAAACAGATTTTGCTTTTTTTAGGTGATTTAATGCGACTGTCGAACGATATTGTAAGTATAATAAGGTCTCCATCGACTCGTTTTGATTCCTAAATGGACACTCAGCCATTAAAAACTAAAAGGCAACTCATTGGGAAAACAGTCTCTTATTTTTTACTGATACGACCAACCTGTCTAAAATTATGAAATATTAACACAAAAAAGGTTACGATTTCTCAAAGGACTTGTTCTTACAATTTGGCATTGAAATCATGTGATGATAAAAACCCCGTCAAGTAGAGGTCACGTTTCTTTGCCTTTAATAGTCATTACACTGTCAATACAAATCTCGGTCATCTGATAAATTGTTTTTGCTTCAGTGAATATTGGACAAAGTCTTTCGATTATTTATATAACCTTTACCTTACTTTACACTTGTGTAGGTACCCTGATGTGATGGTTCATCGATTGTTAGGTTATAAATGGTGGTGGATTCTGGTCTATTTTTGAAGTCCTTTAATCTAGTGTAAAGAATGATACGATATTTGTTATTTTGTAGCATAAGCTCCGTGACCAAATGGACGAGATGGCTCATAAGGAAGATCTTAATAACCTTGATATCTATGTCAAATGGCCACAGCTTGAAGACGCTATCACAAGCAGTCCAGGAAGTAGCCGACCATCAAGCAGTAGAGCTTCAAGACAGTCAGATAGTCATGGTTCAGTAGCGGGCCGCCCACTCAGTGGTACCCAAGTAGAGCACTTTTCTGGTTCTCCTTCACCAACCCATCCGGAAGTAACACCACCTGCTAAAGCAAGAACAGAAAGCACAGGATCAACTAAGTATCGGTCACATCGATCCAGCCGGAACTCAAATACTTCCACCAAGCCACAACCATCCTACCAGCCTAGTGGTCATGTTTTGAAAAGACTGAATGAACTGGGAATGTTAGCAGAGAGACAGAATGACTTGATGGACGCTCTTGAGAGAACTAGGGTAACCAGAAATTCGTGTTTTTATCAACTTTTGTAAAATAAACCTAGAAGAAAACTAAAGCCTATGTGTTCCAAAAAACAAGCCCATTTTCCAAAAGTGATATTGTTATTAGATCAATGTAGCAGAAGCCATTGCTTATAAGAATCGTCCATGATTCTTACCTTTCAATTAATTGCTTAACTTTTTCCAACTGAATCTATGGTTGGCTGATTCAGAGTAAAAGTGCTGTCACCTCAAATCTCAGGCAATAGCGTTCCGATCTAACTACGTCACACTTTTATTTTTGTCCGCAAATTGATCCCATTAGTCTTTGCAATACAATAGAAAATGTCAAATTTATGTTTGTATTTGTCTGCATTTCGATCCCATAATCCTTTACTTCAGTCTATTTATGGATTCGCAACGGTATACAATTTCCTACACTTTTGCCGGACATGTACTTTGTTTAAGTAAATAGACAATGATTCCGAGTTCGGCAACAAATCTTAGAGTTTCTAGGAGTGAAGGAACCTGGACGGTCACAGTTTTTATTCTGATTTTATGATGTTATCTCTTGTACACGCTAGATCTACACGTTCTGTGTTCAATTGCAATTTATATAGTTTTAAAGTCCCTTGTAAACCAGTTCGTACATCTTGGTATTATGTTTCGCAGGAACAACTAGCGGATAAAGCAGATAAGAAAGATTTAGAGGGATTGCTAAATGATGGTAAGTTTTTCCTTTGTCATTTTTTATATTATCATCTAAGGCAAGTTGTTATCCATTTTTTTTAAATTGCACTTTCAACTGCTACGTATTACTTGTTTCTGTGTCTTAAAAACGAATTCGTAACCAACACAAAATTTCCAAATTTCCAGAGAGTCAATTTTTATTGGAGTTAAAATGGGAATAAGAATTTCTCGATTTATTTTGACTTAACTGGCGCTTGAGACTTTTCCTGACAAGTGTTATTTTGAAGGATCGTATGTTAACTATTCTCGTTGAATATGTGGTTGTATAAATTTTCAAACTTGTTTTGCACCAGCATTGTCTGAATTTGCTTTGGCAATCAAGTCTGCAACTTCCGACTGCTGCGGCGCGAGTAAAAAAGGCTGTACGAGCTTTTGCTGATAATATCAAGAAAATAGGAGAAAATGTTTTTATCGTAAACCAATGTATACTCGTATGTTTGCCTCTGTAAATTTAAACATCTTTCACACGGGCGCCCTATTGATGTAAACCGCGCGATAAACAACACTTTATACAAATTTGATTTTACAGATGCCCTTTCTAAACTGATGAGCGTGATACGAAACCTACAAGAAGATTTGAATGGGATGCAACGGTGGAGAGAACTAGTAAGTGGCTAACCAATCAAAAACGGTTCTTCTAAGATTCTAACCAATAGTGAACAATCAGTCATCAACTACACTCTTTTGTCCTCGTTGCTAAGCCGACCATATTAAAATTTTATGCGTAGGACTTTTCAGAAATAGGTAAATTTGGCATTTGGTTACGGCTAAAATATTCGATTTCATTATTTCACTCATGTGAAGTTATGATAACATAGATGTTTGGCAAAATTTCAGTTTCATAACCATTTAGTAATATTTCTCCTACAGAACAGGGAAAGATGCCTGTTATAGGGAAAGCTGCGTCGCCAATCTCTCCGTGAATTCTTTTTTGGTTCTTAGCTTAGCTACGTCAATATTTTTATTATTCATAGTATTGACTTTAAAGTATTCCGCTCGGGTTAATTTTTGTAAATTTGCGATTTGAAATATTTACCAGGTATTTTTTGTGAAAAAGACCAAAAATCGCGAAAATCGCGAAACTTTTTCCCATTGTTTTCTGCGATAAAATTAAGTCTTAGGATTACTCGAATGTTAATTGTCCTAGTACTGTTCATTATTCTTCGAAATTTTAGATTGAGGATGAAAGACTTCCAGAGTTCCGTAAAGCGATGGAGATGATGGAAGAACAAGCATCAAATATTTTGAAAATGATTAGTGATTTGAAAGAAGATGGACAAACAAAACAAACATCCATTGATGTACGTAGGAATAAACATTTATAAGACAATCTACTGGGTGTTTGTCAGGTCAGGGAAATCTGGGAAAAGACTGACTTTCCTGGAGAATTAGGGAAAAAGTTTGCATACTGAAAATGCTTTGTTAGCCATTCTAGAGGGTAACATCAAAAGTTTTCTTCGGGTTTGGTCCAGCTATGATTGGTCCTACTGTGTCACTACACTCATTCTTTTTTTACACATTAGGAATATCCATACTAAGATTCTATCACACTATCATTCTATAACTCTGACTGAATTTCCTCTTTGATTCTCCTGAATTGTTCGTTAAATTTGATCTTTATTTCATGTGTAACACATTAAATAGTATAGAGTATATATCCTGTTTTTCATTGTAGCTTCTGTTTACTTTTATTGATCGACTGGAAACGAACAAACTCGACAGAGATGATCCTATGTTACTAGAACTGTCAAAGGTTTGTGATTTACTGATTCATATTCAGAGGTTTGTGATTTACATTGGGCTTTTCCAGAAAAAAATTTATACCCTTTATACCCTAGGATATCGGACGTCCAAAGGGGGGTCACTGTCACAAATTGTGGACGTCCAGGGTGGTCATGCGTATTGATAATGACAATTTTCATTTTGGAGAAGCGCAGGTGATCGGAAAGACATAGACATAGTGTAGTGTCTTCATCAGGGGAAACTCACTACTCTTTGACCTTGTTTCTGAAGCTAAGGCGTCTAAGCTAGTGTCCCCTACAAGGCTGTATATGTTAGAAGCTTTTGGCGAATGGGGAGCAAAAAATTGTCGTTTGCTGCAGCATGGAAATAGAGAGGTGGTGGGTGAATATATGATGATAACAATAAAAATTGACTTTGCATACTTACTGGTATTGTTGAAATGAAAATAGTTTCAGTGTAAAAAAAAACGGTCTTTCTTCAGAAATCCACTACAAGCGAATGGAGAAAAATGCTAAACGAGAGCTATGGTAACCAAATCATTCGAAAATGGTGTTCTAAAGGTGTTCGAAATGCGTTCGAAAAAGAGTGCGGACGTGGTGGGGAGCACTTGGCGTAAAGCTTGCCAAGTACTGCGATGTGAATTAAAATGAGTGGGGGCTAATATAGTAATGTGTGAAGAGTGTAAACTGGATAATTTATTAAACGATAACACATTGGTCATACATAGTCTGGAATAAAATTGAATCATATAATAACATCTAAAATTGTATTAAGAATTAGTACAAACAGAACTGTCTGGGGATTTCTATACCTAAAATTAACACAGATAGAACTTATGTATGAGGATATCGACACCAAAAATAAAAATGAAAACTTTAAAGTTAGCTGTGTGGTTGGTGTGCAGCGGCACAACTGAACCATAACCTGGGCAATTCATAATATACCGAGCGTAAACTTAGGAAGAAAAAGGGGGCTGGAACATATGTCCTTTATGGTGTAAGATGGCCTCGTCACGGCTGGGGTCGAAAGGTAAAGAAAATAGATATAAGAGAATTGACACTTACGATAGGCCAAAACATGCAAAAGACTCAAATATCACCATAATAGGCATAGTAAGCCACGGGGCTGTGCGACCGCACCCAAAGTAAATTTTTCATGTTACTATAACTAATTGACTTTGGTTCTTACTAACTATACATAACACGAATAATTTGAATGATTTCATCACACTAATGTTAGAACTGACAGAAATGGTTTTGTCAGAAAGTGCTCTATAAAAACATTTACTTTTCTTAGGAAAACTGCATATTTTCGACAAATGTCCTCTAAAATTAATGGAAAAAATCCTCTAATATCCTGTAAAATCCTTTAATTTTGATGTGGCCACCCTAAAATACAAAGCATGTGCAATAGGAAAAAGAGCAAATCACTTTGCTATGTTTCATATGTTGTGTTGACTATTTATAACAGTCGAAGTTCTTTGTTTATATTTCCCAGTCTTCCAAATTGCTGATACGTCTACCGATAACCCCTTGTGTAGGCAAAAGAGCCCGAAACGGCTTACGCAGCTGTGCCAATATACAATGGACCAGGCCTATGGCTGATCACTCCGAGCTTTATTTAGACACTGTAGTACCTGTCATGTATCTTATTGGACAACAGAATGCTTGTTAACAAATAGACCCTTCCTATGTTCATATTGTTTTATGAATATTTCTGCGGAATCTAAAATCCAATGTGATACTTGGAAAATGTTGATTTCTTAAGAATTTACCGGGAAATACCTGGAAAAGTGGGACTATAGAAAAAGAGTACGAAGCTGTATAATTTACTGTTGAAATACTTTATTTGTTCACATTCATAGTTTTTATGATGTGTTTATTTTGTTCATGTTTGATTGAAATAATATTTTTATTAAAGGAACAAACTGAACAGTTTGCTTACCTTTTTTCATTTACATTTTCATGACTGGAATTTTGCCGAAAAAACCTGGAAATAAAAAAAAGGTAGAATTCTGTTGCCATTGATATTATAATGAAAACGAGGTGGAGTACGAGAAAATTAATAAAAAAAATATAAGTTCGAGACAGGTTTATTGTTGGTCGGGACGAATTTTTCGTTTAATGAAAATTTTGTTATAATGAAAGTTTCGTGAACCATGGTAGGAGTACAAATAAATTGGTCCCAAACATACTATTCGGCATATAAAATCCGGATTGTTGTGATAGGCATTGTCATTTTTATTTTAGAAAGTTCGTGAATCAAAAGATGCAGTGGACGGACATACTGAGAATACGATAGAATCATTAGCTGATGATTTGAAGCTGTTAAATAAAGCGATACAAGAGTTTGAAAGTTCCTTATCAAATCAAGTAAGAATGTTTTTATGAAAGTATATTGTCCCGTATTGTTTTCAATTTGTATCTCATATATGTTTCATGGTCTTCAAAGTTCAGGAAATATCATCAAACAACGTTTTGGATACGTGTTTTGTTGGACATTTTTTTATAAATGAATCGCGAAATGTTTTTCAAAATATGGCGAAATGGAAATAGAAGATTACTATATTTAATTGCGTGTCCCATACCTTTCGAAGGTATCAGAAGTTGACTGCCATTCTTCCTAGAAAATTGACCATCAATGGCTGCTGTAGATGGGAGACCCGCCGCTATCATCTCGTCTTAATAAACTCGAACGAATCATTTCTGTTTTAAAAAACATCATTACTATTGTAATCATAGGCATAAAAATCGTGCGATGTTATTTTCTTTTGATAAAACTGTAACATGGCTTTGAACCATGTTCTTTTTTCTTCTTGAGTTGTTTGCAAGAAAGTTAAAAGATTTGCATGAATATCCAGGCTATTAATAAGGTGACTGCCTAGACCATGGCCTATTGCCTCGCGTCGTCAGCATCTTGGGAGCATCCCACTTCAAAGCCAAACATGAACCAAAAAAGAGGGAAAACTACTGCAAGGTGCACTAATTTTATTCTAGTATATGCATTTGCTGGCTCCTACATCAGCTCACGGCCTCTTGGAACCTAAAACCGCTACCAGCGGCCGATGTTTCAAACTTGCCACAGGCCACATTTTTCACAATTTGTAAACAATTCAAATTAACCAGCATTCAAATTAAACAAATTTTTGTTTTCTAGGAAAGAAACGTGGGCGATGTGCGAAGTAAATTAGAAGATAAATTGGACCGTGACGAACTGCAACCACTGAGAGAATACTTAGGTAAGTTTCGTATAGTTAATTTGAATGCTGTTTCAAAAGACCCATTTAGGTCTGTATTTCACGTCGGCGTTTGGCACTGCCAACCTCAAAGCTGAGCTAGATTTTGTAAAACTATCCTGATATAGTAATTTTTGGCGACATACGACTTACTACATCTGGATTCATAAAGCTGTTGATTTCTCTGTCGTTATTAAAGATCGATGTTT
>JAUBWS010061122.1:0-13835 GCA_032270445.1 Darlingtonia californica | reverse complement strand
GTGAAGTCATTTGCATCATTAAAACAATTTTTGAATAGCGATTTTTAATTTTAATACTAGATTGTAAAATTGAGCCTGAAGTTAACTATAAACATTGGCAATCTTGCTTCTGCTATAAGTTCAAAATTTCAGTCTTTTCTAGATTTTGAAACTCGTGAAAACTGACTGCAATGTTGTTCTTCCTCCATATGACATTTCTAAGAACTGATTTAATTAACTCTCCTTTTTATGTTAATTCGTTTACTTGTCAGACAATTAAATTACTTTAGCAGAAGCAATTAAGAGATTATAAGTATGAATAAACACCACACATGCGAAGTCTTTCTGTGTTAAAGTCTTGATAATGATATTCGTACATGTTTTTCATGTTGTTTTGGAAATGATTGAAGGCAAGGAACTTGTATAAGTAAAAATCATTGCTGTTAATTCGCTGAGTCAGATAACTTAACAACAATATTTGAACCCGCTATTCGGGTTGCAATTTATCATATTTGGATAAAACTTAGACAATACGAATTCCGTTAATAATTTAGAAAACAATAGAAATAATTAAGGAAACAATATTATATAAGAAGTCAGGCTAACGCTAGCTTTCTTAGTAGCAATTGAACACTATATCTTATACCCGTCTAATTCCTTTAAGCATTAAAAACTTAATATAGTAACTATAGCCAAGTCCTGTTGTTTTATTTCCAATCACTGGTTAATTTCAGTTAAGTTATAGCCTGTGATAGCCTGGGTTTGTATCAGCCAAAAGCAACATTTTCCTTATGCCTCATGTATTGTCTGACTCTGGCACAAAAGCTTCTAAAGGAAAATATTCTTCATCTTCTTGACCATTCATTTGTTTTAAATAAGGGATAACGAAAATGAAAAACACTCAAAACAAAGTATTTTGAATATACTTTGAATATCAAATTTGTAGTTTGCTTTGTGAAAATTAGTTTTAGATAATATCTGCTATAGTTCAATTTTCAACTAAAGTTTTAGGTTTGATTTTTTTATGATAGACTCTCTATAACAATATATATTGTTAGAAAATAACTTGCAAATTCGCTTTTTCCAGTTAATCTCTCATTTAATGTGTATATATTTACTCAGTTCATTTTTTCAATTTATTTCTACCTGTTTTGTTTATTATATGTCTTTTTTCTTCTTTTGCCTGAAGTGTGTATCTTAGGTGAAATATACTTTAAACTTTTTGTGTATGCACCAACTTCACAGCCCACAAATCGTTTAGGAATATCAAATTGTAACAAATGGGCGGTGTTGTGATTATATCTACCATTTTTGTTTATTGTATGGAGACGACTGCCAAAATCAGGAACTTCCTAAAAATTTTAACTAAAAAGATATAAAGTTTCTTGCCTCTTTTTCAACAGATTTTTAAAAGTTTATTAAACAAACACAATATGAAATATTAGCCAAGGAGATCAAAGTTTCAAGAAAAAAGAAGAAAAATGTAATTTTTGTATCACATGTTGGAATAACTTCTTGCTTTTCAAGACAACCCTGAGTTGTGATGAGGCTGGTGCAACCAGAGAATACTGTCAAATATGATGTAAGTATTTTAGTTTTATCAGATCGCTGTTGTATAAAGTTCTATGGAATAGCAAAGCTGGCTGAGTGCCTTAACCCTATTTCATTCATTGATATGAATACCATTTTGATATTATTCATAAAAACAAAACGTTGTTTTTATGAATAAAAAATTAACCCTATTTCTACTGGAGGATTCGATCCCAATTACTTACTGACAGACATACCTGCCAAGTTTCATCAACCATCACTAGATTAAAGGTTTTGGATAGGGAGGTTTGGGAGGGCGCGATTAGCCTATAGTAATCCTGGTTTCACAAAAAGTACATTGTATTTATAACATAAAAACTTGCGGCTTACGTGTCGCCAATAAATTTTCCTGATAATTTTTTTTCTTGTTTCTTTTTTTTTATATTTCACCAATCTAGTAGAAGAGCTTTTTCAAATATCATAAAAAATTGCGGCTTACGTGTCGCCAATAATTTTTCCTCATAATTTCTTTTCTCGTTTTTATATTTCACCAATCTAGTAGAAGAGCTTTTTCAACACTTAATTTTTTTTTACTTTTTGATCTGGTAAATTAGCCCTCAATAGTTTATGGTGTTGAATTATTATTTTTGTGGATGTTTGCAAGTTTTTGTGTAAATCTGTACTAATCTAGTATATTATTAGGTTGTTGGCTGTCTAGTGTATCTCTTTTTCGCTCCCTCTTGAATCAAAACAAGAATTTAAATACTCATAGCTTCAACTCCTTTGTGAAGGAGGGGTTTGATACTAAAAAGTCAGTTAGGGAGGGTTGTAGTATTTTCTCTCAAAAAAGGGGTAGGGCCTGTGGTGGGGGATGGAGTTCTTCTGTATAAGATTCTACATATATTTCTAGGAAGGGGTTAGGTCAAAGGGGGATTCTGTTATTTATTAGTCTAGGAAGCTATGAAATATCTAAAATAGATTTGCTGTAACATCGTTTCGATCGATAAAGTACATGTAGAGAGAGCATTACATATCAAAGCCTGTTATTTTTTCTTGTTCTAAATGCATCGTTGTGATTGACTTTGTTTATGCTATAACAGTATTCGTGAGCGACAGTATTTGTAAAATTACCAGTGCAAGTTTTGTTTGCTTTTACCTTCTATTTTGAATCCATTTAACTTCATTATTTAATTGTTTATTTATTTCATTAATTTTAGGTTAAAACATCAGATACGTTATCTAGTATTGCCTTGAGGTACAATACAACACCAACTGAATTGTCAAGATTGAACCATTTAGCAAGCTCTTTGTTGTTTCCTGGCCAGGTATGTTTATAAATATTATGTGAAATTTTTACCTCTTCAGTTCTTTATGAACTGCTTTCAATGAGGGTTCTGCCTTCCTGGAAACACCTCAGGTTACCATGCAGAATTAAAAGTGATTGGTGAAACACCGAAAGCCTCGCAAGGGGTTTGTACTGGGAACCCTCGTTCAGGCGACCAGCGCCTTAACCACTCGGCCACTTCGGCCACGACTCCACTAATGTCAGAAAGACAAGATAAACTAGTCATTGTTGTGCGCAGATGATCTCATGAGGCTCTGCACCAGTGAGAATATACTCCGGTGAATGGTCTCCCGTGTAGTACATGCGAGTGACTCTGCTATGCACCATAGTTCTGTGTGTCGCGAGCTCAGGATCAGCAGTGTCTGGTAAGCGCTGTCACTCCTATACTAGGGTATATGACCCATTTCAGTAACTATAATAAATAAATCGATTCATTTAGCAGATTTTACTTATATTAATCAATGACTATATAGAATCATCAATTGGTATAATCAAATTCAATTTTCTATGATCATTTATTATTATTGTCGTATGTTCAGAGTTGCAATTTGCGACTTGCGATTCGCGATTTGTTTTCAAATTCTCGCGAATCACTTTTTCGAAAAACTGAGAAAATCGCGAATCAAATGTAGGGAAAAAAATAGAAAAAGTTATAATTTGCTTTGCTAGCTTATCGTTTGCCTAAACAGACTATCGAGTAGAATAAAGTAGTTTCTATTACTCAATTCTCTGTTTTTTTCAACAAATAGAAGTGGTAGAGGAATCAGAATTTTGAGAGCGAATCGATTGCCCTCAAGATAAGGGAATGTAGTTGTTCTCTTATCTCTGGTTCGAGGGGAAAAAGATTAAGACTTAAACACAACCCTCTCAATTCTGATGTGGCTAGGTCTGCAAATATCACTAAATCCCCTGTCCTGCCAAAACAAAACGGTTTGGCCAAAACGAGGTCGGCTTTCACAGAGGGCTGAAACAGAATTATAGAAAATTTAAATTGTTAAATCTCGCTAATTCAACTTTTACGGGAATTGATTAATTTGAGAAATTGATATATTAATTCCTTATTACCACATTATGTAAATTCAAATTGTTGACTGTAAAATAGTATGGATGGTTTCGTGTAGAACTAGGACACGTGAGTTAAATGGTTAGATTGTTTTTTCGATAAAAACCAAGAGGTTGACAATAATGTTTGTCAGGTTTTTAATCTATCTGATATCTGATTTGAGATAGCAAATGTTGATTATGTCATTATCTCAGAAACTGGGTAGAAAACCTTAGAATGAGTTGAGATAACCACCTGTCAGGGGCCGTGGCATGAAGTTCAAACTGGAGGGGCCACGAGTAAATATGTAAAAGATTTGGTGCACCATAGTCAGGCGAGGAAGAAAATTCAGTGAGAGGGCCCCACCCCCGTTGCTGCGGCCAATGCCCTTCATCGGATTTCAAAACCTCTTTGAAAGACGCTAGCGGCGAACAATGGTAGCGGTGAAACAGATTTTTATGTATTATTTTCCACATCTTCGGCATGATTCTTCTTTTACATTTTGTATTGATTTGATCTTTGCAATGGCTATTCTGAATGAGCATGATCAAGTCGAAAATGAGGCATGATATTTCCATAGCATGGTTATTGCAACCGTTATAAGGCGTGGCTGAGTTGGATCTCTCGGAATAAATGGATTATCAAATATGGCCAATCATGTGGTAGCGGTGATTCTGGCTGTTTAAGGGCACAATGGGGGAGGAGCTAGATGTTGAGTTTGAGATGGGACATGCGGATGTCCACCTGAACATTTTCCAAGAGACAACATTTTGTCCTAATCATATCCTTGCCGTGCAACCGTCGTTGCGTCGCAGCGAGTTCGCCGTCGTTCCCATGTACGAGAAAGAAAATGAGATCTTCGACAGGTTAACAAGCTGCTTTAAGGTTGGTTTTATTATTGATTGACTGACCAGACAAGCTTTGAAAGATACTGGCTGGATACGTATTTAACTCGCGTTCGGACCTCGATTTATAGATATGACAGCGAATGTTGTCCGACCAAAAGTTAGTTTTTCTGATACACCCACTCCGGTTTTTGCTCTACACCTAATCTATCGGCACACGTCGAAAACCGAAAACCGAAAACCGAAAACTAAACCGAAAAGGAGCGTGTGCTACTACTAACATAACAAAACAATCAGTGCAACAATAGGATAGACAGCCAATCACTGCGCTATGTTTCGCACAATTAGCCAATCAGCAGTGACTATTTATATCGATCGATGTTCTATGTCTATAGTTTCCAGTCTTCCAAATTATTGACATTTTCAAGTCTGCCGACAAGACAAGCGTCAACAAAGTCCGAAACGGTTTATCGGATAGTCTAACCAAAAGCATATTATGCCCGACTTTCCGACTTCAACATCTTTGCCGAAGAGATACTGTCCGTTTGCTTTTCGGGGCTTTTCCAAAAGCCGTTCTGTTAAGTCTATTTCCGCCCCACTTGTTGATAAAAAATTAGGAAAAGGTTTTTTTGAAAACTGGAGTATTACTTGAGATCGGGATTGATTCTCTTAAAAAATGATATAAGTTGACTTGAAACTGGGTTACGTTTCTTTAAATGTGAAAATGTTGGTGTTTTACTTGAAATCGAGAAAGATATTTTAAATCGGAAAAGTGACTTGAAATCCGAAAACATAACTTGAAATCGGGAAGCATTATTTGAAATCGGGAAACATTATTTGAAATCGGGAAACATTATTTGAAATCGGGAAACATTATTTGAAATCGGGAACGTTATTTGAAATCGGGAAACATTATTTAAATTCGGAAACTACTTGAAATCGGGAAAAAATATTTGAAATCAGGAAGCATTACTTGAATTGGAGAAGTTAGGATATCAATATCGACATATAAATATATGTTTAACTATCAATCCTTTCACGTCCATACAAGTCGGGATAAGTTTGCTTATAATCGGGTTATGTTTGAAGACTGGGGTATTACTTGAAATCGAGATTAATTCTCTTAAAAATAATATAAGTTGACTTGAAACCGGGTTACGTTTCTTTAAATGTGAAAATATTATGCGAAAATATGGTGTTTTACTTGAAATCGAAGACATAACTTAAATCGGAAAAGTGACTTGAAATCGGAAAACATAACTTGAAACCGGGAAACATTATTTGAAATCGGGAAACATTACTTGAAATCGGGAAAAAATATTTGAAATCGGGAAGCATTACTTGAAATCGAGAAGTTAGGATATCAATGTCGACATATAAATATATGTATAACTATCAACCCATTCACGTCCATACAAGTTCGGACTTGCATCGACTAAGTGAGTTTCACATTTCCATTTATTGTGCTTTGACATTGTCTATACGGATCATTCGTCACACATTACGGGTGTCACAGGGTTGTCTTGTGTTTTCAAACAAGGGTTGACAAATGGTTTTCAATACTTGAACGTTATGTACTCCTGTTTCACGATCTTTGCACGTTCACGTTTAAAATTACAAAAAGGCGCTAAACGTGATTTACGAAAAACCTCAACGATGAAGTGAAACGTGCATGTAAAGTATTTGACATAAATAATATGCACGTTTAGCTCTCTATGTTACCTCGTGTGCGCAGAAACATTAAAATAATGTAAGTAAACGTGATTTTAAAAGTTAAAAGTACAAAAACGTAAATAAATTAAGCATGTGAGTACATAACGTACGCCTCAGTGGTGAAAATCGTGAAAAACCCATGTAGAAGAGTGTTTTTTTATCTAAAAAATGCGTACCGTTTAAAAGAAAAATACTCCTCCACATAGGGCTTTTACTAAATTTGCCCAATGGGGCACGTACACGACTTGAAAAGCTTGTTGTTGTTGGGTTTTCTAAACATTACGCATAAAAGAGATGAATCAAGGAATTAAGAAAATCCTTTCAGTGACAAATTTTTGACCGTTCTTTTGTATTAAAAGCATTAGCTTGCACTCATACTAATGCCAACATTGAACACTCTGTTAAAAAAACAAGATATCAAATGCTAAATTCGGTAATTTCGGATGAAGTGTCGCTACCGTGATCAGTTTTCTATTGAATTTCGGTTGCGCGTTGCCGCAGCGTGGCACTTTTCTTTACAAGCAACACTTTTTGTCAGTAAAACTTTAGTATTGCCTCAGATATTTGCTCAATTTTAGCTGGAATGTTGCTTACTTGTAAACTTACCAAGGCGCACAAAATGTAATTTGAAGATTTTAAGAACACTTTCCTTTGAGCATATCTAAGTTTGGCGATCTCCCGCATAAAAAATATTCATTCTTAATTTTTCATATTTTAAGCCAAAACATTTTATTAAATTGCTCTTAATTTTAGCAAAAAACAGGTTGAAATCATCATTGAATTTAAACATTTTCTTAAGGAAATAGCCTTTTGAAGCCTTCAAATGTTCTTAACAGGTTCTAAACGTTTTGCCATTTGAAGGCTTACGTTCTTATATGGGTTGTTCTTATATAAAAGAAAAAAAAACGTGTTAGTAGCATTCCCCACCAAGTTCAAATTGTATTTTAGAGATTTTTCTTTCAATCTTGTTTTATGCACTTATCAACAGACCCTCGTGTCTTTTTAATTGGCATCATGTTGGCCTTTGTATGCCTTATCGTATTGGTTAGAAAAAAGTCGGACAAAGGTGACGAGTTTTTTCGACATAACGACAATCTTGTCCGACGAATAATTCTCTCTACAAAAAGTTTGTCCGACATAGATTTTTTTGTCGCTTGAAAATATTTTAGATTTTATGATATGCTTGTGTTTAATCCTTAAAATGAGTTTTCCAAATTTGAAACTTCCTTTTCTTTTGTCTGACGTTGCTTTGTCCTGTTCATTTTTTTGTCTGGTAAACTAGCGCCAACGACGTACGGCATATTTGTTTACTAAACAACATTTAGTAGTTGTAAGAAAATCAAACAGTAAAAACATTCTGGTTAGAGTGGATATGTTTCCCTTACTGCCTACCAGACCATTCGATTGTCCCGAAGATGTGGCGGTTTAAACTTTCGTTTTCACCATATTGCAAAACGCTGTAAGACTGGAATCAGTTATTCAATCGAAGAATTTTTTATTATGTTTTTGCAACAATGTTTTACCTGTGTGGATTGCCTCCTGACAAGGGCTTTTGTTATATGCAAGGTAATGAACTACTAGGGACCTATAAGGCGTCATGGCGGCGCGTAGGGTGGCGAAATGCCTTGTATAATGGACCTTTTTCACATTAGAAGAATTATATTACAAGAAAAAAGCGCCCCAAAAAAAATGTTGTTTTTAAAGAAAAAAAGGCATTAAATGATATCAAATTTTACTTACTAAATTGGTATATTTGCGAAATGAGGGGTGAGCGTTATCCCAGCCCCCTTTCCCCATGACTACTGCCTATCCAATCATCTATGGCATTATTTTACGGATAGTAAGAAAGTGTGCTAATGTAGAACACTTCTATTGTATTGAAGAGTTTTCGTCTTCAATGATAGCAGTTCTGTAAAACTGACAAACCTTTTTGCTCTATGGTAAAAGCTCTGGAGAACTGAATAGGTTTTTTTCTCATTAATAACGATCCTGTAGAACCGAAGAAACTATTCTTTCTTTGATAAGAGTTCTATAGAACTGAAAAAAACTTTTCTCTCCATTGATAAGAGTTATACCTTCTTCCATGCAGAGTTTTTTAGAATGGAGTGGTAAGAGTTTTGCGGAACTCAATGAAAAGGTTCTTCTAAACATGAAGAGAATTTTCTCTTCATAATGATGTGTCAGTTCTGTAGGTACGTTTTCGTCTTCATTGGTAACAGTTCTGTATATCTCAAGAATCCTCCTCCTTGTAGACTGCGGAGGTAAGAGTTTTGTGGAACTAGCAGTTCCGTAGACACGAAGATGTGTTTATCTTCATACACTAAGATGCCAGTTCTGTCGGTACGTTTTCGTTTTGATTGGCAAGAGTTCTGTAGAACTTAAGATTTTTTCTACTTCTCTAGTTTCATAGAATCAGGGAGGCTTTCTTCAGCAATTAACACTCCTTATAATCATGCTGAATATTTCTATTTATAGACGCTGTTTGTACCGGAAGGTCAGACTTCACCGTTAACAGAACAACATCAAATTCCACTCAATAACATCCAGGCTAGAGATCGATTCAACCCGAAAAGCCTTTCATTCAGTTATACACCTCGTTCACCTGATAAAATCATTTCTCCTAGGCTGAATGTGAGTACCATACGTGGATACAATTACGTAGATTTACGTTTCGGGATATCTTATTTAAAAATTTACTTTTGATGGGTAGATTTTGCGTGAATTTTTAACTAAGTTTCATGTTCTTTTTTTTTGCTGTTTTTCTTAATTTTCCAAAGGATTTTGGCACAAAACTATCAAAATTTTAGATTTTGGGTGGTTTTGATTTCGTTTTTTTCTCAAAAAAAAAGTCAAAACCGCGAAATTTTATCCCTCAACCCTATTCCAGTTGGGATATTTCATGGACATGAAAAAGTTGGAGAGGGGTAAAATTACCGCCCTTGCCTAAAATCTCTAATTTATTTTGGTTTTGCATAACATTTTGCACAAATGTCATCATATGAGATTTCAGATTATTTCAGAATTCACACAATACGTGTCAATAGAATATTTTTCTTTCTCTTTTCTTCATGTTTGACAAATGCAATGTAATACCGTAATTTGTTAACTGTTCACAGAGAACAGATTCGTTAGCAAAAAATTTATTTGAAAAAGATCAACAAGGGAGGGGGTAAATTTACCCCTTTCCAACTGGAATAGGATTGAAGATGGTCGGGATTTTAGATGAGGCCATCAGTAGAAGGTTGTTGATTTTCCAATATTTTGAGGTTTTTAAAGGGAAGTAAATATACTTTGTGTATAATAACCCGAATTATATTATGCGGAAAAATGTCCCAAGAAAATAGGCGGGGGTTATTAAAATTTTGACTGACTTGAAAGGGGGGAATTGGCACTTAGGAAGGAGAGGTTTCTTATAGAAAAGGGGGGGGGGGGGTTGGGTTCTTCTAGAAACTATGTGCTATGTGTAGTTTTTTACACCATATTACAGTTTTTATCAGCAAACGTTTTTCCTTTTCATTGCAGTCACTTAGTCCAGATCTAAGTTTGGAAGACCTGTTAGTTCGACAAGACAGCGAAGAAGAAGTTTCCAGAAGATATTTAAGAATCAAAGCGAAATATATCACAGATGGCCAGGTAGGTTTTAAAGCTCCTTCTGTGGGCAAAATGATCTCGTGGTCTGCGTGCCGTTTACAAAGAAAAACACTCGTCAACATAAGATTTTTATTGTTTTTTCACTGGGCAGGGAAATATTTTGATTTTCGAGAAGCAAAGACTTATGCAAAGATTTATGCAAAGATTTTACTAATATTGAATTTAGCGAAGGTCGTGAACAGAAAACATTAGAACTTTGAATAGAAATTTCTTTTTTCAAATTCGTTGAGCTCTATTCGCGAAAGTTTTTCCAAGAAATTTTGCAATTTCGATTAAAGTATTCGATTACAGCCATTTGATCTCTTATTTTTCTTCATCCGCTTTTCTTAAGGGTGTTGTATCGGGTGTTCTGTTGATCACGCCACAGACAATCATGTTCAACCCAAGCGTATCTGACCACTTGGTCATGGACAGAGGTCGTGAAGCGTATTTAGTCAGACTACCGTTGAAAGCACTCTCCATTGTCACATTATTCGAAGAAATTTCTGCCATGGTTTCTGACGATATGACTAAACAATAGTAAGTTTTATTTGTGACGATCCATGGTCATTTTTACCGCGATCATACTCCACCCACTTGAAAAATCATGAAAAAACGTCTGTGGAGGAGGTCATTTCTATTTAAGTGACACGCAATTTGTGTGTCACTTAAATAGAAATGCACTCCTCCGGAGACGTTTTGTCAAGATTTTGACAGGCAAACAAGTGAATTATGGATAGCTTTATGCCCCCTTTTCCCATAGACCGTCACATTTATGTTCATATATTTATTGCTATGTTTTAAACTTCAAAATTGTAAAAAAATCATCAACTCTTAATCAGTGGTCAGTAGTGGCCGAATGGTTTGAACGCCAGCATCGTAATCGCACGGTTCCCGGTTCGAGCCGAGGCCTCGTCCCTTGTAGTAATGAAGCCAACGTGAGTCCATGTTTCCTGAATGATGAGGGTTGGGTGAGGGCTAGCCAGAGTAGAAAGGATAAGGATCAAGAACTGGAAGAGGGCAAAAAAGTAACCCCTTCTCCTAGCATACAGCCCTGGTCTTGAGAGAGGAGAATTCAATTTTTAAAAAAAACTGTAAGATTTTCTTACGTTGGACCGTTATTTAACCGCTAACAACGTGTATACCTCGTCTATTGAAAATTTGTCTTCGTTGTTTAGTACGTTATCATCCGACAAATTTATCGTCAGAATGGCTTTGATGACGACAAAATCTCAAAAATACGCGCCTACGCGCTTATATTATTCGTGCAAAATTTAAACCTCGCGAGTTTCTGTCACGTTACGTCACCTTGTTTCACTCTTCACTTTTCAGTTTGACTTAACACTCTCCAGACATTTCTTAACGAAAAGCTGAATTATGTTGGAAATCGGCTCCCAAACTACTAACTGTAAATCACTCTAACCACTCTACTTTTTCATATTTAGCATTCCGGTTAACTACGAACAGTATCGACCTTTTTCACCACCTCGACCAGGACTTATCGTCTGTCAACAAACTGGTGAGGAGTACGCCATCCCAGAATCGAATTCTCCCTCAAGTTTCACTGAGAATAAACAAACCATACTTCGTTTGGCCGAACAGCATTTAAAAGACGTGAAACTCAAAGAGAATTCGGACACAGAGACAACTAGTGATAATCCAGGAAAAGTTAGCAGTATTCCGGACACGGTATCTTCCAGCAATAATTCGGACACAGGAACGAACAATGGCGACGACACAAAGTCCCAAAGAAGCAACGAAACCGATGACAACGATAAATGTAAGAAAGAGCTTGGTAGCGAATCGTGTTCCAACGAATCGACCGCAAGCAAATCATTTAAAATGAAAGATATTGATCTTGGCTGTGGTTCCGACCACGGCATCGGCTCAATGACCGATCCTATAAGTTCAGACACTCTAATGAACAGTACCTCGGGCGATACTAGTTCTACGCCCACACTGACGTCGCAAAACGAAGATTGGAGATCATCGTCTCCGTTATCGCTAAACGAAAATGAAAAGAAAGACGATATTGTTTTTAACGATAGCGTGCAATCTTCAAGTACTCCCAAACACACATATTCGCAAGATAACGGAGAATTATTCACATCCCCGAAAGACTTACATTTAGACTTGAAAACGAGAAATAGTGAACAAATGGATACATCAAACAAAATGATGAAAGGTCCTGTTGGAGTCGTTTCACGGACTTTCGACAGCAGTAAAGATAGTGGCTTCTCCGAAATGACGCGTAGTCATTCTACTACGGAGAACATAGATATTCCACGTGATTTGAATAGAAGCGCGTTGAGCGAAGAAGCAAGAAAATGGCTCGGAAAGCATTCTGTATCTCTTGGTAAAAATTCCCTGTTTTGTAAACCTTTTACGTCACTTCACGCTCATTAAAGATGTTAATTAGTACTTTGTATAGTTATTAGGACGGACGTAAACAAAGTCCGATGTGTAATTTGTTGGATCAACATTTGAGTATAGAAGTATAAGGTCCGGCTAACTTATGGCCTACGTAAAACGAGCCGATAAAGTATTCCTTGCCGAAACAATAAATTTTAGCGTTATTTCGGTGTCCATGTAAAATTGTATCATCACATGAACCACGAAACCACGTTGAAACGAACGTTTGTGTCGGCAGTGGGCAAAATTAATAAACACCCTATGTGGAGGAGTGTCTTTCTTTCCTTGCGTGCCGTTTAATTAGAAAACGCTCCTCCATATTACGAATAAGTGCGTAATTTGTTCGTTCCTCTGAAGGCTTCCAAATGTCATTTTCTTAAGAATATTTCCAATTTTTGGGTTTTGAAATTTATAAAAACATCGCGAAAAAAGTTTCTACAACCAAAGTATTGCTTTTTTCAGAACAAGAAAGCATGCGGAGTCCAGAGATAGAACCTCGTCCTGCTGCCGAGTTCCACGATCCACTTATGTACGTCTCAATAAAAGTCAGCAAACGTTTCTGGTGCCCGGCCATACCAAAACACAACGCTATCATGGGAATCCCACCAAATCGTGACCAAAAACGAAGACAACACTGGTTTGCTATCCCTAGAGAAAAGTAAGTTATCACTTCTTTGTAAAAGGGGTGTGAAAGCCTGCCCAGTGGGTAAAATTAGTAAAAACCCTATGTGGGAGGAGTGTTTCTCTTTTTTGAAATGTTTTAAAAAGAAAACACTCCTTCTCATGGGTTTTTCACGATTTTTCTCACTGGGTGAGTGACTACTGTATCGGGGGATATGAACAAAAATTTCCCACGACCAAAATTTGACCCGATTTTATTTTCCTAGAGAAAAGAAAGTTCATTGTCCTTTCTTTACAGCAGCACTTTTTATCGTCGTGTCATGCTAATTATTAGACTGCAAAATTTTAGAAGATAAAAAAGTCAGTCCTACTCAACTGTCAGACACATAGAATTTGCTTCAAATATTTTTTACCTAAGCGTTTTGGTAAAGAGTCTTTAACCCTATAAGTGCCTTTAGCGGTCATTGGAACTAAAAGGGTTAAAAAGTACTGGTTTGCTATCCTCCGTTCTTCATTCTACCCTTTAATGTTCTTATGTTTAAAAATAAACATGTAAATGTTCAAATGTTATCAAAGAGTGGGAAAGTTTGATTAATTACCTTATCACATAAAAAAATGTCGGAAAATTTTGTCCACCGAAATTTTTTATTGCTTTAAAACGTTATAGACACTATAATTCGTGTAATTTTTATTCAAAACCATGTTTGTAACAAAAATT